>QGOD01002546.1:76893-100725 GCA_003313065.1 Sarcodon sp. MG97 | reverse complement strand
GTAAAAACTGCTATAACTACTACTGTCGTTGAGCTTAGCGTTCGTTAACTTTGATCAGTCTGCCCCACCTGTCACTTTGCAGCAAGCGCAGACAGCGGCTCTCTTGACGTTGCTCAATCTTAATGAACCCCCAGTTGAAGCTGCAAAGGATGCGATCAAATCAACGTCTGCTGTGAATGTTCCAACGCCTGCTGGGCCAACGGTGTGGAAGGTCCTTGTTTTGGATCAGTATACGAAAGATGTCATTGCTACTGTTTTGCGGGTGCAGGATTTGAGAGATGTTGGTGTTACATTACATGTGTATGTATGCGGGCGGTTGAATGGTCGATGAATTTCCGACTCACACTTGTGTACTTGTAGACAACTGCATTCTAATCGGCCTCCGCTGCCTGACGTCCCTGCAGTATATTTCGTGGCCCCGACATTAGCGAACATTCGCAGGATTTCACAAGATCTGGAGAAATCACTGTACGAATCTTTTCATCTGAACTTTGTTGAGCCGTTGTCTCGTGCGTTGCTAGAGGAACTAGCAGCTTCTGTCGCGCGCGATGGGACAGGTGAATTAGTAACCCAGGTTTGCCTTTCTTTTTCTTTCTTTTTTGTAACGTTTATTGAATGCTGTATGTCCTAGATATTAGACCAGTATTTATCGTTTATATCACCTTCTTCCTCGCTCTTCTCACTTGTCCCTCCTGTTTCCGTGAACCCTCCTACCTCACCACAAGCCGAACCCCCAAAATCGGCGTACGCTTATGATATTCTTAATTCACCCTCATCGACGGAGCAACAAATTGAACAAGAGATTGAACGGATAGCCAACGGCTTGTTCAGTGCTGTTGCGACAACAGGTATCTGATCTCCTTATTGTCTCTCGTGAATGGGTGTTGAGTATAAGGTTCTTTAGGGCATGTGCCGTTTATCCGGTGTCCGAAAGGAAACGCGGCGGAAATGGTCGCTAAAAAGGTGGAACAGAAAATTAGAGATGCTATTCTTTCATCGTCTCGTTCACATGGGTCATCATCGTTGTTTGCTCAAGATTCGACAGGACTGTCTAACCTGCAACGACCCCGTTAGTTACCAACTTTCTTCATGTCATATGTTTATTACTAAACCGTGATGTCCAGTTCTTCTGATTCTGGATCGCAACGTTGATTTGGTGCCTATGATTTCTCATGGATGGACATACCAGGCTCTCGTTTCTGATTGTCTAGACATGAGACTCAACCGAGTCATCGTCCAAAATCCGCAAAAGAGATCCTACGATCTTGATTCAAAGGATTTCTTCTGGGCAAAGAATGCCGCGGACCCATTCCCTCAGGTTGCGGAAGAAATTGATTCAGAGTTGAGTCGGTATAAGCAAGATGCGGCCGAGATTACACGGTCCACGGGGGTCAGTGACGTGAATGATATTTCACAAATGTAAGAATCACGTTCAGACAATCGTGGACTATTTTTCATTGTTGCCCAATATAGCGACATATCTGCCAATGCGGCCCATTTGAAAACCGCGATAACGGCCCTACCCGAGTTGACGGCACGGAAAGCAACACTTGATACTCACATGAACATCGCAACCGCTTTATTAGAAGAGATCAGGAGGAGAGGTCTAGATGAATTGTTTAGTATGGAAGAAGCTGCATCTAAACAAGTAAGCTTACGGACCCCCTTATCATAGCGCATGCTTTACCACTTTACGTAGACGGTCCAGACCATCCTTGAAGCACTCCGTTCCCCTAAAGCAGGAGCCACGCCAACAGCCCAAGACAAATTGCGCCTCGTCCTGGTGTTTTACCTTTCTGTTCCAGATCATGCAATTTTTAAAGAAGATATCGTTGAGTTAGAAAACGAGCTGAGAGCGGCTGGCGCAGACGTAGCTGCATTAGAGTACGTACGACGGACGAGAGAAATTTCCAAGATGACTATGTCTATTGGAGGAACTGCTACACCTTCAATGGGCGCTGCAGGACAAGCGGGTGGAGAGTTGTTTAAAGGGTTTAGTGCATTGGGAAACAGGGTATTTCCGTCATTTGCTTGCCATGGACAAGATGTATTGATATTGCCTTACAGTTGACAGATCGCCTAAAAGAGGGTGGTCTTGAAAATCTAATTTCGGGTGTCAAGAATTTCCTTCCAGCGAATAAGCTGTTCCCAGTTACGAGACTGACAGAAGCGCTCATGGATTCATCAGCCGCATCTAATCAGTCTCTTCAAGAGACTGATGATTATCTTTTCCTGGATCCCAGAAGCAGTAAAACTTCACATGCAACTGGATTGGGTCTTTCTGGCGTTAATGCGATGGGACCTGGAGGTGTGGCTGGTGGCCAAGGAGGAACTGGAAGGGCACGAAGAATGGCATTTTCTGAAGGGATAGTGTTCATTGTTGGGGGAGCGGGATATGTTGAATATGGAAATCTGGAAGAGTGGGCTAGAAAGACGGGAAAGAAGGTGACGTATGGTGGGACGGAGATCCTTGATCCTGGAGGATTTGTCGGGATCTTGGAGAAGCTAGGCAAGGCTGTTTGAACAACTCAATCATAGGGTTCTTTGGTCATTAAGATGACGATCTGCGTCAAAGATGAATGGTAGTACACAATAAACATTTCGATTCAGAGCAGAAAAATAAAAGTCAGCGCACAGGTCACATGATTCAGACGCGTCGCGTTTCTGTCCGCTGATTGCGCTCAGTCGTTCTCTGCTGCCCACAATACGCGTCTGATACTTTGTTATCCCAACATGGCCGGCGAGTACAGTTCAGGGAACGAAAGCGCTTGTAATGTCGATTATGATCATATCCGAAAATAATGGACTCACAGAGGAGTTGAGGGCCAAATTCAAGGAAGAGCTAAAGGAAGAGTTGAAAGAGGGGATTGGGGAAGAGCTGAGAGAGCAGCTAAAAGAGAATGAAGCTATTCAAAGATCTCAAGGTCGACTTGACTGTGGAGGCGTCGCAAGCGGTTACGGAGGAGTTTTAACAGGGCTGGCAAGACGATATTGCGGCTGCAATAGTCGATGACGTCAAGGCAGAAGTGTTTGGGTATGTTCATAAAGGCTTCGGCGGAGAGGTTTATGGAGTATGTGAATGGTGAACGTAAATCGGGTGAGTTTTGTCCTCGTTAAGTGACTGAGGCTTATTCCGACAGACAATCTCATACATCCTCATACTCAGATCTAATAATATAATGTGCTGCAACATTCATGGCCAGTCTCACACTTGGATTTGATGACTCGATGATCTATTCTACTACTCACAGAGGTCGCTCAACTAATATACACCAGCCTTCTCTTTTAGTATCTTTGGTCCTTAATATAGAAATTTTACGTGATCCACTATTTTTCTTGTACCGACTGCTTCATCCAAACTCTACGGTATCTGATCATGGCTAAACGAACGGCTACTCAAATCCAGACATCGACCGACGATGGCCAGGCATTCTCAAAGACCGCCCGTTCAGGAGCTAGACGCGAGATTGTCCAGGATGAGATGGGTGAGTTTGAAGATGCTTGGGAAGACGAGATCGAGGAGGAGACATTTACTGGGGATGGCGAAGAGGAAGGAAATGATCCTAATGGTATATATCTCATCTCTCTCATTGTATTTTTGGGTATCAGGCATCGAAGCATAACTGAATCAATCTCGAGGCATGGAAGTCGATGAGGAAGTCACGCCTGCGATCGAGGAAGAGGACGAATCCTCCCAAGCCCCACCGTCTACGAACGTTTTTATACCTGGATTGCATACGCTTGGAAAAGACGAAGTTCTGGAAGCCGATGATTCTGTGTACGAGATGCGGCATTCGATGCAGGTTAAATGGCCAAGTCTTTCGTTCGATGTTTTACGAGACGACCTTGGAGATCAAAGACAAAGATACCCTGTTACTGCCTATATTGTTGCAGGCACCCAAGCAAGGGCTGCGAAAGATAACGAGCTTGGTGTATATAAATTGAGCTCGCTACACCGTACTCAGAGAGACGGAAGTAAGTGAGCGTTGTTATCTGCGGATTTGTTATCTATGCCATTCTAATTGATACCTGTGCTACTTTTTTGAAGATGCGTCCGACTCAGATGAGGAAGAGGACAATGTTGATGATTTGGACGAAGATGCAGTAGTAGAGTTCCGAATGGTGCCTCATTTCGGTGGGATAAACCGTGTCCGAGCTCAACCCCTCCCGTCAACCTCTCCACTTCCTCCTGTCTCACGGCCTTACTTTGTCTCTACATGGTCCGACACAGGAAAAGTCCATATATGGGACATTCGGCCTCTGATAGAGTCCCTCAATGTTCCTGGTTACACACCAGATAAAAGCCGTGTAAATACGCCTGCGTTTACAATTACCTCTCATGGCCGGGCAGAGGGATTTGCAATGGATTGGGCTTCGTCTGGGGACGCTAATCCAACTTCTCTGCGACTTTTAACTGGCGACGTCCAATCAAAAATATATTTGACCACAACTACCCCGACTGGCTTCAACGCTCTATCTTCACCTTTTACTTCGCACACGTCAAGTGTCGAAGACATCCAATGGAGTCCTTCTGAACCTACGGTGTTCGCTTCTTGTTCGTCTGATCAAAGCGTACAGATATGGGATGCCAGGACAAAAGGGAGGAGAAGTGCTGCCGGGATCGAAAAAGCTCACGAAGGCGATGTGAATGTTATCAGCTGGAACAAGGCGACGGCGTATTTGCTCTTGAGCGGTGGTGATGAAGGTGGTATTAAAGCTTGGGATTTGAGGAATATGAAAAAGAAAGGGTTAGTGATTTTCAGGCATAATCGTTCGTCTCTATATTTATTTGATTTGTCATATAGAATGTCTGCCCCGGCACAGACTCCAGTAGCCTCATTTACATGGCACAAAGCGCCAATAACGTCAATAGAATGGCATCCCACAGAAGACTCGATCTTTGCAGCCTCGGGTGCTGACGATCAAATATCACTATGGGATCTTGCAGTAGAGCAGGACGACGAAGAGATGAACGAGATTTCACAAGGCGAGCAAGACGTTCCACCCCAACTGCTATTCGTGCATCAGGGACAAAAAGAGATCAAAGAGATTCACTGGCACCCACAAATTCCAGGAACTGTGATAAGTACGGCATTAGACGGGTTTAATGTATTCAAAACTATCTCTGTGTGATCATAACGCTAAAAAAAAACATTCAATTTTTGATTCGGTTGTATTGTACAACAGGCAAAGAAAGTTAAGAAATTATAGATACACGAGAAGGACATAATATTTTTCGGTGGCTTTTTTTTTTCTTTAGTCGATCGGGATCGACTTCGGGGCGGATTCGGGGGCAGACTTGGGGAAGGTGATGGTCAAGAGCCCATTCTCCATCGAGGCTTTAACATTTTCAGGCTATCAATACATTATCAGCAACACGCCGGAACAATTGCAAAGAATTATTCATTACCTTGACTCCCTGAGGAATCTGCACGGATCTAGACAGCTTCCCACATCGCCTCTCACGTATAGCATAGCCACGGTCCTCCTTCTCCTGGGAAGTAGAAGTTTCGCCGGAGACAGTGAGGACGTTGTTATGAATGTCAATCTTTACGTCATCTTTTTTGAGACCAGGGAACTCAAAGGTAGCAGTGACGGTATTTTTTTCGGCGTTTTCATGAAGGTCGAGCCTTGGGGTTGATCGTTGAGTTGAATCAGTCGAGGGATAAATGAGCGACACCAGGTGCTCACCTCGGTCTCACCGTAACTTCGTCACCAACAGGCCTTGCGTGTCGATGAGTGGGGAAAATCTCGTCGAAAGCATTTTCATTGGCCAGAGAATAGAATGGTTCGTAAATCCAGCGGGAGATGGACATGATTTGAAGTTAGTGTAGATTGTAGTACGCTTGATGGTCGAGTGGATGAGTTCTGAGAGTCGAGGAGCTGGTGAGGGGCTTATATAGAACCGAAATCAAGAGTTGACGCAGCACTGATGTCATTTTCTAGAAGTTACGACCATGCCGGTGAATATACATACAAAACTAGGCGGATCTAGTGCAATGTCGAGAAATTTGCTTAATACGGAAAAGACCAAATAGCAAATAACAGGCCACAGTGATCTACCACTAATAGAGACCGGCCGAATTGTTACCTTTCGGAAAACGTATCTGATGGACTATGAGCTATTGGTAATGGGGAAATCGAAAAAAAAGGCTCACCTTGGAGATGTTTTTGTGGATTATGTCTGTGATGACGGCGTATATATGTTGCAAGTCATGGAGGACTTGTACGGCAGTGTAGAATTGCTTTCCGTCGTGTTCTTTGAGGGCGATCTATACATAGAAGGTTGGAAAAGACGGAGCCTGTATTAATTGAGGTGTTCCATACCACGTAATCTTCTATATGAGGGTACTTGATAACTTTGGAACAGATTTTTGCTCTCGAGAGATGATGCTGGCGGATGCTGTCTCGAAGGTTTGTGGCGCTCTCCTGAGCACGCTGAAGTTCGCTCAGGACCTCTGCAGCAGAAATTAAGCGGTAATTGATTGATGTAACAACAAAATCCGACCTTCTTGCACTTGCACACCTGAAAAGAGGTAACTGAGCGTGGCTGTGGCGCACAAGGGATGGGCTCATCTTACCAAAATTATCTCCGCTGTGGTTTACGAATTTTGAGAAAAAGAAAAATCGATGCAGATGAAGTCTCACTCTTCAATTCTGCACATTAGGTCAGTACAAAGATTCACTACAAAGACGATAGGGGTATAAAATAATCGTACTTTGGCATAGTCAAATTTACCCATAACCGTAATTTCTCCTACGCAGAATCAATAACTGTCGGGAAAAGACGTAGAAAAAACTTACGCAAAGGCTCGCCAATTCTTCACATTCAGTCCTGATCTCGTCGTGCAAGACGCGTAAATGCAGGTTCGCTTTCATATGTCCGTCGTATTTTATACCATTACTTGAAGTGCCGTTTACAATATCTGCATCAACTCGTTTGCGTTTCTTCGACTCGGGTTCTTCAGAAGGCGTAGAGGAAGCATGTGAGTAAATGGTGACGTCGGTGAATGTCTCTGCGTGCGACTTGTGATACTTGGAAGACTTCGAGTTCGTATCTTCAATACGTTTGTGGAAGGCTCTACAGGAAAACGTCAGAAAACTAGATTGGCGTGGCGCTTGAAATTTACAGAATCTGAACTTGATGAGCGGTAGCCGATAGTCAAACAACGGGAACGCTACCTTAGTAGGGAATATGCGGTAGATTATGTCCTCCGCCGTGTCCGAAACCGATTTACGGAATTGCTACAGATTGAATCAGCAATCTGTAGGTTGTGTACGGCTATCGATTCGCACTTCGAGTTCGAGAGCCAGTTCAGCGTTCATCTTCTTATTTTGCATGCTTTGTTTGGCAGTCGCCGATGTGGTGTTTCGAGGAAGTAGTAGGCGCCTGGGTAGTCAAACCCGATGAGTCACGTGGACATTCATTTAGTACTTCCACTTTTCACCAAGGTAGCAAAAGCTTGGCCGTTGCTCTCAAAAGTCCGACATGGCTTCTGTATGTTACAGCATTCCCAGCGAGATGCTGAAATTGATATTTTGCAGGACGAGAATGATGCCATTTCTGCTCTCACTGGAATTTCGTTAACTCATATCCTAACGGACTTGTCTCTACCATCTGGTTCTGGCCTTTCCAACCAACTAGGGATCTCGGGGCTACCTTCTATCACTTCAAACCAAATCTACAATGAAAATTGGGACGATGATGGTGCCGTGGGACTCGGAACTGGCGAGGATTATGAAGATGAAGTTGATCGCGAACTAGAGGATGATGAAGAAACATTTGACGTGAAGATGGAAGAAGACTCTATGTACGGTTCCGAAAAGGCCCCAAGGCGCAAAAGAATCGTCAAGCGCCTCGTCGAACGACCCAAGTCAGTATATGAACGATTCCCGACATTTGAGAAAGACAAAATTCTCGACTTCACGGAACTTTTCAAAGGGTACACAGTGCACAAGTCTCGGATATCGAAGCGTCCGTTCCATGGTGAGTTTTTGCAAGCTATCCATTTGTTCTTTTTTGACTCAGGGCTATAGTTGAAACTGTCTATCCAAGACGAAAAGAATTTCCAAGAGGGTTCCTGAGGAGTATAGTGGGTGATACGGAGCGGCAAGTAGAGAACAAGCGTGTCGAGGAAGTTGTTGCGTCTGGGAATGTCGAGCATGATCTTCGGAAGGCATTGCAGGTATGTTAATCTGTAATCCAGTGTAGGTCTGATTGATATCAAATACTGGTTAGGAGCGTGAAAATTCAGACCTCCCTATATCTTTACCGCTCGATGATCGCTCTTTGGACCTTATCTTACTCTCAAATTGGGAGGATCAGATCGTCTTTGAACCAGACAATCAGCTCTTATCTCACGTCTCAGTAGCTCCAGAAAGGTGTCTGACCAATCCAATCAATAAGGTTCTCGAATCTGGGGCTTGGACACAAAGTATTATTTGGAATTCCCAAGCACCATTCCGAGACTTTACAGCTCTTGAACTCAATGAAGAAGATATACCTGAAGAGCGGATGCCTGGTATTTTTTTTTTCGAACTTGTTTTTCTGGATTTTTATTTAATGATGTTTATCCAGCTGAAGTATTGAGACCTCGGAAACGTCTGCGAACAGATCCCCAACCTCGGGATAAATTCAACATCTCTAACGATAGTTCTTATGAGGTTTCCAAAGATGGTGCTCGCCATCGAGTCCGGCAGACGTTCGGCCAGTTAGTTGTTGAGCACGCATATCCTGCGCAAAAACTGCAGTTGCCATTTGTATGCTACCTTTCTTATTTTGTTCTTTTCATGATCCTAATTGCATCATATCTAGTACAAGACACGCCTTACAAAACAAGAAGCTCGCTCTTTTCATCGTCCTGCACTCCAATTTCCATCAAATATTGAACTCCGCTTTAGCAAAGTGCGTAGTGCTAAAAAGAAGAAAGACAAAACTGGAAGAAAGGTTGGAAAAGGTGGGAATGTGGCCGAAGGTTTGCATAGGACCTCCGATTTGAGTTTGAAGGATACGAGCAACTATGTTCTGTGGGAGTACTCGGTAAGTTCTCTTTGAACACTATGATATTTCTCCAGTGAACCCGATTCTTGTAATAGGAAGAGCATCCTCCAATATTATCAAGCTTTGGCATGGGGAGTATACTTGTCAATTATTACCGGAAGAAGAATGAGAAAGATGAACATATTCCCAAGGTCTGTGTTCTGGTATCTTAGTGTATGCTGCAGAGTGTGTTGAGGCCGTGTGCTAGTTCGATCTAGGGGTTCCTTTTGTCCTTGAACCCCAGGATGAATCCCCATTCATGAAATTCGGCTCTGTGTATCCAGGGCAAACTATTCCTGCCCTATACAACAATCTTGTACGGGCCCCATTATTTAGACACAAACCTTATCCTACCGATTTTCTGGTAATTAGGTGCGTGACTCATTTGTAGTATGAGTTGATCAGGTATAAGATACCTAGTACAGGAGCACGATCAAAGGAGAAACAAAGTATTACATCCGAGATCTCAAGAACCTATTTGTCATCGGGCAAACGTATCCAGTGACGGAAGTCCCTGGACCACACTCAAGGAAAATTACAAATACCATCAAGCATCGATTACAGATCATTGCCTTTAAACTGTTGGCGAAAACGAGGGAGGAGAGGCTGAAGATCTCAAGACTGATGAAATATTTCCCTGATCAAAACGAACTACAAATGAGGCAAAGGTTGAAGGTTTGGATCTCCTTCTCACGAGAATTCATTGAGGCCCTTCATCATTCTTTTATGAGCAGGAGTTTATGGAATACAACCGTCGCGGTCCCCATCAAGGTTTTTGGCGTCTAAAAGAAAATTGGCCTGTGCCCTCAGACACCGATATGCTAAAGATGGTCACTCCTGAACAAGTTGTTCTCTCCGAAAGCATGCAGGTCGGGCAACGGCATCTTCAGGACGCAGGATATGGGTATTCGAATGAAGTGAAGGATGATGATGAGTCAAATTTATCAATTGAACAGCAGTTGGCGCCTTGGATCACGACGAAAAACTTTCTGCTTGCAACGCAGGCAAAGGCGATGTTGAGGTTACACGGTGAAGGAGATCCGAGTGGAAGAGGAGAAGCTTTTAGCTTTGTGCGAGTATCAATGAAGGATATCTTTGTCAAAGCCGGAGAGGATTACGAGCAGAAGCTTGGTAGGTCTTCCTCTTCGTTGACCTTGGCAAAAACTCAGCTTTTTGGCTCCGCAGCTGAAGCAGAAAGTCGACCCAAGTCGGCTCATCGATATAATGTCGCCGAACAACAACAAGTGTACAAGTCCGAAATTGAACGAATCTGGAAAGCGCAGCATGATTCACTAGCCAGGAAGGATGAACCCCCGTTGGACGTAGAGGAAGAAGATAAGAAAGTTTTCAGGAAACCTTCTCTCGTACCTGTTCGACAGGGCTCTGTGGGCGAATTTACAATGTCGCCTTCGGCGTTCTCTCCTCCTGCCGGAAGTTCTCCAGCTGTTCCTTCACCAGCATTTAGCCGGGGGTCATCCATGGATGCAGAAAGCATGGGCCTAGACTCTCTGAGAAAAGCGTTGCGCATAAAGCGATTCGTGAGTACACCGCGTTTTGAGTGTCTGGATGACTAATTTCTTTAAAAAGGTCGACGGGCAATGGAAAGTAGAGATTATTCGTGACGTCGCTGTGATACATGCGTACATCAAGAAGCGTCAAGTCATCGATGAAGAGGCTCAGATGACCAATACTTTGGCTCCGACCGGTGATGCTGACAAGGACGCGAGAGCGAAGAGGAGGTGCTTCACTCTGTTATCAGACCTAACTATAGGATACTGATAGCATCTGACTGTAGGTTGGAAGAGGAGATAGCAAGAATGAAGAAAAATCAAGAACGCCGGCTACATCGCAAAAATGCGAAGCTCGTGAAAGAGGGAGGCACGCCTATGCAAGTGAATCGGCCTGTCAAAGCGGATACGACTGTTAGTATTCCCATCTCCGATTGTACAATTCACACTGACGATCGCGAATTGTAGCGACGCTGCGGTCACTGTGGACAAGTAGGTCACATGAGTAAATACTTTCTTCCTATTTACGTCGAAGCAATCGTCTTATTGTATTTTCAGAAACAAACCGCAAATGCCCCAAATGGGCGGAATACAACGGTGGAGCACCACCGACTATCGCGCCTTCTGCAAATAGTCCTCCCCCAACGCCAACCCTTAGTGGGAATCTGAGTTTCACGAAGGGTCCGGAATCCCTACCTGTTGGACCATCTGCCATTCGCAGCCAACCGTCATCATTCGGTTTTGCCGCGGCTGTCCCATCGCCACTCGCAACAAGCCCGCCCTTCACTGCTTCTGATCTTCTAGAGGATGGAGCTGCTTCTACATCTGCTCCTCCTAAATTGAAGCTTATGTTGAAGAATCCTGACACTAGTTTTAATTCGATGAGATAGATGTACGGTCATGGTCGTATTTCTAAGGGTACAAGTTCCTTTGCAGTACGGAATTACTAATATGCACTGTATTGGAAAAGACGTGAATCGCGAAAGAGGCTGTGACATCAATGGGTGCGTGAGTGTTCGAGACAGAAAAGTCATCATTTCACCAAAGAAAGTTACAATGAAGATACATCTTGCATCATACGGCTGCCTTGGAAACCTCATAAACGGCAGAATTTCCATCCGCTTCTGCCTCTTCCAACGAAGATAATTCGGCTCATTCACACAAACCCAGCAGCCTGGTCTCGACATTCAAAGTAATCTGAAAGATCATATCTAGCACGAAGGTCAACCAACATCTCCATAGGTAAACCTATACCCGCCGGAGAGGAACTTCGGTACTCACGAACAGCCTTCTGTCCGATCACCGAACCCGATCTACTTGGGCATTTGGAATGGATTCTATGACCTTGGACACCGACGGGCTGACCCCCAGAGCTGGCTTGTGCATATAGTGTATATACAGCATTTCATTGGCGTGGATCCGGATTTCTATTTTGGCAAATCCGCCCGCCTTTGAATCGCGAAATCCTGAACGTGGCTGCGACAGTCCCGTCCTGGAGGGATAGTTTGCCACTTGACGCCTCCCGAGATGAGCACGTACATTCTGTTTCCTGTCGGAGTGAAGTCTATTGTTTGTCCGCGGCTGGTGTGCTGGGGAGAGTGTGATCAAAGACATTTATTCTTGTGGTGTTCCACCAAGGTAGACGTGAAGAGGCAAAGCGGAATAAATCTCAGCAGTACATCCCTAGCCTAGATCTCAGGCTCTCGTCGAGTTTATATCACAGAACGACCACCAGATCGTTGTCACATTTACCCAAGTGAATCGGCCCGCCAAGCCCGACACGAGTGTCAGTATTCCCGTTTCTGTGGGATTATTGCAGTGATGTTTCAATCACTGTAGACGAGTTGCATGGTAGTTCACGATCCGACAAAGGTGGAAGGCTCTTCTAGGCTTTGACAAACTTATATGCTATGGATTGATCGACTTATTTTCTGGAAGACTGCTGACGATGAGTAGGTGTAGATAGTTTAAAATGCAAGGGGAAAAGGACTGACAATCGGCAGGGGGTAAGATGAATCCTAAAAGCCTCAATAATAGGCGAGTAGAATGGATTCCAGGAAACACTTTTCAATGAGAATTAAATGCCAGAAAGCATCTTCCTTACTGTTATACATGGCTGAACGAAGGACGCGTATTATCTACGAATTCCTTGGTGTGATGCATGCCGTGAGTAGTCGATAGTAGGATGTCCCCTGTGCGAGGGATGGATGAAGAGACAGGCAAGCACTCTGTGAGTGCGACGGTAGTACAAATTACAAGTTTCCAGATTGACGAAATAAAGCAAAAATCGCACCACAAGTTACAGCAACCAACAACGACCGTCGTACATACTACGACTCAGATGCCTCGGATAGGACCAATTGGATTATCGCGAGTGACTAATCCTCTCCCGGCGACTTTTCTTCGAGGTGGCACGTCCAAAGGCATCTATCTCAACTCTGTCCATCTTCCCCACACTCGGGAAACATGGGATCCGATCTTCCTACGCATCATGGGCTCCCCGGATCCTCAGCACGGGCGTCAACTCAACGGTATGGGGGGAGGCATATCGAGTCTATCCAAAATCTGCGTTGTCGGAGCAATTCCAGCATCTTCGATGCTTGCTACTCGATATCCCGACGTTGATATTCAATATACGTTTGCGCAGGTGGGGATACGTGATAACCTTGTGGACTATTCGGGGAATTGTGGAAACCTATCGAGCATGGTCGGTGTGTTTGCTTTGGATGAAGGGATATGCAAACCACGGCCATCCTCGATCCAGCAGAGGGTGCAAATGGGTCACGAAGGGACTCCCGAGCAACTCACGACAGCCACTATAAGGGCATTCAACACCAATACTAACAAGCTCATTAACACGACTTTTCCTGTTCAACTAGACGCCAGTGGGAACTGGGTTCCTATGCTTGATCTCGAGCAAACATCTATTGCTGGTGTACCTGGGAAGGCTTCTCAGATTACCCTAGATTTCGTGTCTCCTGGAGGGGCAAGGACGGGTCGACTTTTACCTACCAACAACCCCGTGGATATCGTTTCTGTCGAATCGCTTGGACAGCGACTCCATGTTCGTGTATCGCTCGTTGATGCAACAAACCCTACAGTGTTCCTTACCGCTGAGGACTTGCAATCTCTTACGTTACATGGAAACACGTCTATCGATTACTCTCTTCCACGTATAACTTCCGTCCTTGAACAGATCCGACAAAGAGGAGCAGAGCTTATGGGCTTAGATCCCTCAGCCCAAGCTCAACCAAAAATAGCTGTTCTCAGCTCTCCAGAGACAGCCACATCCCCAACACCGGGCATTGACGTCGTGATTCATGCTATGTCTATGGGTGTGTTGCACAAGGCCGTGCCTATGACTGTTGGATTGTGTTTGGGTGTCGCGGCTGGTATCAAAGACACACTCATATGGCAGATTGTCGATTCGGCACGAAAGTCTAAGGGTCGGCAAGCCCAGGAGGCAATCATCAGAATGAAACATCCCAGTGGAGTGGTAGATGTTGGGGCAGATTTTGATAAAGAGGGAGATGTCCTCAGTGCAAAGGTTATTCGGACCGGAAGACGGTTGATGAAAGGTGTCGTGTGGTGGTAATGGGTTTTTTTTTTCAATACACATATAAAGGTTCCCATACCGCTGTGATGGGTGCATTATGATTGCAGCACCAAGATCGGAGCACTGTGGCCGGATTGCAATTGTCTTGGCAATGGAGTTCATAACTGTACAATCATCTGTACAAGTCTTTTAACCTACAAGTACGCAATCAAGAAGACACGGATTCAAGAGAACTTGTCTAGTATCGCTTTCCAGTTTGCTAGCAAAGGCAGAATTTTCAGCACGGCTAGTATCGAAGAGCTGCAAAAGATAGTATAGACTTGCCTCGTTCCAAACACACTTCACGCAGTTACTTTGTATACCTCATAAACGACAAAGGATCCACCCGCCTCAACCTCGAAACGGCCTCTTCCAACAAAGACGGTTCGGTTCATCCACACGAACTCGGGAGCACTGGTCTCGACATTCAAAGAAACCTATGTCCGATCAAACATGATATCAACAAGCGATATATCATCGCAAAGATCCTGCAAAACTCACAAACAGCTTCTGATCTTCGAACTTGGTCGACTCTGCACTTGGGTCGAGCCCAATGACCTTGAACACCGACGGCGTGGCCTCCAGATGGCCTGTATAGTGTATATACAGCATTTCGCCGGTTTTCTCCGTCTTTGCGTGGACCCGAACATCTAGCTTTGCAAACCCGTCCGCACCGAGGATCGCGAAATCGCCACCCTCTGAGAACGTTGCCACGACAGTCCCGTCCTGCAAGAACATTTTACCGCCCGCGAGGACGGGTATGTACACTCTATTCCCTGTCGGAGTCGGGCCTATAGTTTGCCCCTCGTTTACAGGTAGTCTGAAGCTGAATGCTGGAGTAAGCTCCATGAGCGGCTGGGATCTTGTATGATTGTATGAGACAGGTTATGAGGGGGACAGGGGGGGGGGGGGTAAAGCAAACGAGTCGCTTTTCTATAACTCTTGGAAACCTTTGCCGGGACATGTGTAGTTGACGACCGGACTATTGATCTTCAGATTAACTTGGTCATATCAACAAGGAATTCGATTGCTGCCGGAACCCGGTATCAGCTTCATTAAACACTTCCTAACACGAGGACTCGACTTGCAGCATCAGTGTGGAACTTGGCTGTTTGCTAACGGAAGTATAATTGTTTGATAATACGGTTACCGGTTACTGGTCCAGCGCGTAGGAGTCCGAGTGGGCCAAAGACACCGCTTACTAGCCAAATTCAGGCAAAGAAGAGCGAGGAGATACCACCATTCTATAGTAGCAACAACCCGCTCATAATCCTCATACAAATACTACTTTAAGTACTCTTGGCAATCATATCGCGATAGATTCTGTTTACGATAATCCTTCATATTTACATTAATGCAACGAGATCACAGGTACATAAGTAGTTATAGAACTACAAACAGTTCAACAATCCAGAAACACAATGAGGACAGCGAAGACTAAGACAAACATAGTACTGGAGAAGAAACTGTAATGCTACAAACAAGATATAATTTTTGACCATTATGAGGCAACCATCTCGACATCCATTGCCGAATGTTCTCTCTGGACTCCTGGCACACCTGGTCCCATAAGCATTCTCGTAGCAGGAGAAACTTGTGCTGCGATGTCTACGACTATATTTGATTTCGAGGCTGGCACAGGAGTATCGCTGGCCATATCCTGATGATTGATCATCTTCGGCGTTCCATACGTTCTCTTGTACTCGGAATTGATCAGTATGAGCAGATCCCTGATAAGCTTTGCGTGTTCCTTCCTCCTGAATTCTTCATCGTGGTCGTCCTCCAAATCCATTTCGCTTACACTCTGAACATCGTTACCACTTTCGCTTGCCTCGCCTCGCTCCCGTTCAATGTAAAACTCTTTCACCTGATGCGCTAGGTACTCCGCGGGTGCAATGCTCCTGATTCCGGGAAGTACTGTTCGTGATGGCTCATTGGTAGGTTCAGGGCTGGAAGATGCTGAACGGTATTGCATGACTGAAGGTAAAGAGTCGAGAGACATTGACTTGTGATGTCGCAGTTGAAGTGGCGGTAGCTTGAACTCCGCATCACCCGACTTTCTCAGCAGAGGATAAAGAGATGAAGAAGTGTCAAATGAGGTTGGGGTATCCGAAGGAGAAGGCATGGAGGAAGAGGACACCAGTCTTGTCCTTGAACTACGATGGTTGATTTTGTATATATCTAGTTTTGACTCGACAGGTTCCGAATTCCGAATTCCTGGTACGCTCTTGAATGGCACCATTGTTCTGTGAGTCTTGCTGTTGAAGTCCATGGAATCTATTTGCGCAACTGGTGGTGCCCCGCGAGCCGGTTTGACATAATCGAACTCGCGAGCAGAATTTGACGGAGTAGACAAAGTAGAGTGGGGTGAAGGTGCTGAGCCGTCAGGTTCTAGGTTTTGTGTTGGGAATTGTCTTGAAGATTGATAATGCGTGTCTAGGAACGGTGGGGCAGCTAAGCGACTGTCTGGTCTGCGTTGGTAATCTGAATAAGATGTGATCGTGACCTCGGGATACATGTATCCTTCGACAGAACCAGAAAAGCCTACTGCAGGGGCGGTGACAGAGTGGTGATTAGGCCTATGCGGGTAGGAAGGTGTTCCTGAGCCTGGGTAAGCAGGTCCCTCCAGGTAAGACGCTCCAGAATTGGGTACTGCAGTAGTGATTCCTGGCATGCCTGCAAGACCCAATTCATTTAAACTAGCTGGATTAAAGTAGGAAGGAGCATTATCGTCATATCCAGGAGATGTATTGCGGGAGGGAAGAGGGTGAGGACGAGTTGTTGTTGTGACTTCGCGACCGAGCGTGATAAGGAACTCATTGACAGCAGCTAGTTCCTCCGGTGTATGAATATCAAATGATACAGAACGAGGATTGAATGACGGATGGGTCTGGTATCCATTGTGTCCATTGGAAGTCCCATAGCTTACGTTTGCAGAGGGTGTATTGGACATATAGGCCAAATTGCTAAGTCGTTCAATCATATCTGTGTGAAACAAAAACATGAACCAAGCCCAGCGCAGGCGATGATAGCGACCAGATAGGCCCAGACTCACTGTGGTCATACGTAGGGATCAGTTTTCGCTTCTTCATGTCCGTGAAGAATTCTTCTGCACTATAATCGTGAGAACGCTTGGACCCGGTTATGAGACCTGCTGAACAGTCTTGACGAAAAGCATCCCAATTATCTGAATAAAGATCTTGTGCGGCGTGCACTTGTGGATGTCCAATTTCAGGGGAAGGCGTTGGTAGTGCGGTGTACGATGCTTCTAAAATGAAATGGGGTGTCAGGGGACTCGGACCCAGATTGCCAAGACATCACGGACCGGAGGCGCTTTCGGATCCTGTGGAGTGCGACTTGGCCCGGGCGATAAGAGGCTTGGCTACGCCTGCCGTTGAAGGATGGAGGGACTTGTTATTGGGAGCAATACGAACATCCAACTGCGACTTGTCATTTTGCCCGCGGCTCACATAATTGGGATCCGAAACAGTAATTGCCTTTGAATGCTTGTGTTGAGCATGATGCTCCTCTGTATGAATCTTTTCGTGTTTCTTGAGGTCTTGGGGACGTTTAAACGACTTTTTGCAAATTTCACAAATGTGAGGTTTGAGGGGCGTGTGAACTAATAGCGGTCAAATCTGAACGATAGGGAGATACCATGAGACAAAGCTACCTCTAAGGTGACTAGTGATGTGGTCTCTCTTGGCACAAGTTGCCCCACAGGCTTTCCACTTGCAGGTCAGACAGAGATTGTTGGTGCTCTTGCGGCCAATGTGATCGTTACATAGATGGCTGTAGAGGGCCTCGGGGTCGGGAAAGAGCTTGGTGCACTCGACCCACTGACATGGCAAAGTGTCATCCCGAAGAGTGGGCGAAGTAGGACGAGAAGGGGACCGAGACTGGATAACAGAGGATGCATTAGGGGAGTCCATGGCGATAGCAGATGGCATTTCAAGAAGCGATAGTAGAGTACAGGGAGTGTAGGGAGGAGACGTCGCAAGGAAAAGAGAAGCGTGCGAACGGTTGGTGCTCCCTTATATCGGACTTTGATGGAAAAAATCTATTAACCTGTTCTTGGCAGCGGGGCATTTTCTAGTCTCATCATTCCGTTCAGGGACTTGCTTGGTGCTTATGTAATCCTGTCACACGTGCACTTGGAGGAGCAAGTTTAGGTTACAACGTGTTTCACACTCTAGCATGTATCAATCCCCAGGGTATCCTCCTGGCACTTGTCGAGGTCTGTCACTTTCATTTGCTTCTTGTCTCGCCTTTTCCACCCAATCTTCTAGCTTGCCTCCTCTTGCCAGGCCTTTCCATTCGTGTCGAGCTACAACACTTCCAGCTCCACCTTCAGTACCACTCCAAGCAGCGCTCATCAAGACAGGTTCCTGGTTTTTTGAGTATGAGGTACATATCATAATCCTAAGAGCATACCTGTGAGTGCCAGCTGACATCACGGACACAAGCTTGAGTCCGATACAACGATTCCCTAGACGAGGCCTCGGGCTCCGGCGCTGAGGGATCAGTTGACATAGGTAGCGTCAGCGAGCGATCAAGCACCTGAACCACTCTTCCGTCAAGGCTCCAAATCTCCCGACGAGATATTAGTCTTGGCTACCAGATCCGATCAAGAAGTAAACTTACGTGTATCTTGCCGTCGCGAGACCCTGAGTATAAGTATTGTGCGCCTGTTGTCTCCATAGGACTAAAATGGCATCTAATTAGCGTCCGCAGAACTTCGTGCCCTCTATATGTCATCACACTGCAATCTTTAGGATGAGCAAGGATTGTCGGTTTTGGATAGTATCCGTGTCTGGCGTCATGTCAGTCAGAAAATAATTTGAGATAATGTCACAAACCGATAATCGTAGCCGCTAGCAAACCTGTTGTGTCGAATTTCATTATCAAACTCCTCATTCGTTCTCATCTTTCTGAGATCCCAAAGTCGGAGCGCCTGATCTTTTCCATTGGAGATGATATATCTGCCGTCCCCTTTCGCTGAGACGTAAGCAACACCTTCAGTGTGACCTACTAAAACGCCGGAAGGTTTCTGAGCAGCCCCTAAAGACCTACGATCCCTGTGAAAACGGTTACTTCAATAATGCACAAGACAAATTGAGTTGCTTACCAAACTTTAATGAATCCGTCGTCTGAACCACTTATGAGTACATTCCCAGAGGCCGTATCAGCCCAGCAGCAGCTATTGACATCATGATGGTGGGCGTGTTGTATTTTGACGGTTCGCCGATTGGCGATTAAATCATAAACTAGCCATAATCAGTTTGGAAACGTGATCCCCTGACGCTTCATCGTACCATATATCGGTTCGGAACCGCCAGCAAACACTTCATTTCCGTCTGCCGAAAACCTACCTAAAGAAGCTGATCAGTATCACCAAAAATCAAACCGCGCCTGGTATACGCACAACACCAGATGGCAGTTCCATAACTACGTGAGCCATCACGATCAGCAAACGGAATGGGCGTCTGCTGGGCTGACGAATCGAGGGTGTAGGTCATGTAAACAGTCGGGGCCTTGCTGAGTATAAGTGAACCAATATTAATTAGTCCAAGCACACTCACCAAAGTGGAATAGATCATCCTAGTAGTGAGCAAGTCGGTTAACTCCTGCAATGATGTATTTTAAAACAAGAAGGTTCACCTTTGGTTATCGGGACTTAGGTGCGAATCTGTAATCGTCCAATTACCGTGGACACCTCGGATACTTTTGATAGTACTCATGGTCGTGGTATGGTCGTCCTCGTGCTCGAAGTGAAAACTTGTTGTCCTGGTGTGCCTGCGTGCAGGTTGAGCTGGTTTCGGTGGTGCCTTTGTATCGTACACGTGCAGCCAAAAGTCTGTAAGTTACTTAGTAGTGTGTTTAGCAGTGGACTGAGTCTTAACTTCACCTTGGCAGCAGGTATAATAGAAAGAAGAGTCTATCGACAAAGACTAAGATCAAGTACGAATAAGGATCACGATAACCCACCGGCGGAATATTGGCCACAATACACGTTGGCCGGATAGCTGGCTACTGCGGTTCCATGAGTGTTTGGAATCATGTCGTGGGTCAGATCTTCCTTATATATGGTACCCAACTTTGAAGTAGATTGTCGAAGGCGACTGAACAAATTCCCATTTCGTTGTGAATCGAGTCGATGTCGGACACGCCCGAAGTCTCCACTCATTAAGAGTTTCACCCCAGCTGGTTGAGGCTCTGTGACTTTCTGGAACCAATCTCCTTTACCTCTGTGACGACCTGACCATGTCCAATTGTCTCCACCGATATCGTCGATTATTTGTCCAGAACTTCTGAGTCTGTTTCGAATACGAGGGTCACCCGCACCGGCCACAAGTGCCAGGAGGCGATGGCCCGACCCTGAATCAACGAATCTGTTGTCTAAGCACACTTATACGTAAGTTAAAATGCAGTTAGCGGACCTCTTGCAAAAATCTGAAAAAAATCAGCCTCTTCTGCTAATTGCTCTATCTCTTCTTCCACGTTCATATCGAGATCGTCTTCTTCGTCTTCTTCGTCATTGCCTTCGAAGTAATCATCACCTTCACTGTAATTTCCATTGTCTTCGTCCTCCATTATGCTCCAGGGGTCTGTCATGGTGGGATAACTTGATGCCGGTCGACGGCGCAACAGAGCTGATGTGATCGTCACGTGTCCCCGATCAGGGATTAATATATTGATGTTGGTGGATGTGCTAAGGAGTCGGGGTTGCAGCCCACGAAATGAGAAGAGATATTATTTACCTGTGGTGCAGTACTAGGAATCTAAACGTAAGATGGCATCAACAAGATATGGATCAACATGGCAGGGCAAGGGCGAGCGACCGGTTCTCCGGAAATACTGAATCATTGTTGCAGTTATAGCAGGCGCAGTAGTACATATCCTGGCAAAGATGAGAGTGGTTTGTCCTAAGGCTCGCAAACATGACACCATTGACAACCCTCGAGCCTGGACACCAACGCAATGAACATCTCATTAGCAGTGATCATATAGAGACAGTGTGCACGCAGAAAATCGGAAAGCTGGACGCGTCTTGGATGTAGACGCGTTTAACGATGGTGAGGCCCCACTGTGGTCCTTCACGAAATGCATCGGACGGACGGCGGTGGTGACTGTGGGAAGCACAGCTGAGCTCCGACCCAATTTGCCACAGACGCGCCACTGGGGGGTCGTCCATAGCCAAACCGCTTCTGCCGGACAAATCAAGACTACTTTTCACGATGGCGATTATCCCAACTATCATAACTGCAGATGAAGTTAATTGCCTAATATATTCTTATCTTCAAGATTCTGGTGAATCTTTTTTCCAGAAAATTGTGTAATCAGCATTGCTCTCATACGAAGCAGGTTTTACCCATAGCGCATTTGCAGTCAAGTCTGAAACACATCTAGAGCGTTCCGTACATTTCAGAAAACATATTCCTCGTGGAGAGCTGGTCGAGCTGCTCAGCAAGGCCCTACTTTACATAGAAGTTGAATCCCATTGGAATGGTTCTTCCTTGGCTTTGAACTGCAAATCACCGTTTTCTCTACTGGAACCACACACATGCTCCCTCGACCCTAATGTTAAAGCCCCCGTGCTAAAAATTCCTCCTGAGCGACCGAACGAACTCCGCAATTCAAGTTTAAATGGAACTCCCGTTATGTCGCCAAAGACGAGATCCAGCTCTCAACCAGAAGGCGTCAAATCACAAGATAAACGAAAGAGGCAAAGCGTGGATGATAGAATGGACGTAGATTCTAATTCTGCTCAAAGTTAGTTTCATATCGCGAGGCAGTCCACTTTGAGACAATTATGTTTTTAGCTCTCTCGGATCAGGACGAAGGTTCCAAGTTGGATAGAACAAGACCAAGGTCTCTCGATATCCAGAACACACTTTGTCCTGCAGCCGAGTCTTCGACCATTTCTCAGCAGCTGCAGTCCAGCAAGAGGTCTGCGGGTCCCGAAGACGACTCCACAGATCCGAGTGCCATTCGCTTGCTCCAAGGACATAAGACAGAGGTGCAATTAATCCCCAATGTCGTGATTCAACTGATGGAGTTGTTCGCAGGTCTTCGTTTGCGGATGGAATCCAGTCAAAACAAGTCTCTTAGCATCAGGGTACGCAAGATCAATATCATGATGATCCTTCTTGTAACCGTTTACCGCGGAAATCTAGGTCCAAAGATGCTATCGTTCACATTTGGGATTTACCCCCATTCGATGAAGACAGACTAGCCGTACCTCTTACTTTGGCTCATTTACCAAAGCAAGATCAGGGTGATTTGACATCCCTAGATTGGAATGCAGACGGGACATTACTCGCTATCGGATCTTATGATGCAATCCTACGAGTATGTACTTCTACCGGCGAGTTATACTTATCAAATCCTCAGCATTCGGTGAGCACATCAAGCTGTAGCTTTGATAAATTTACTAATATCTTTTCGTCCGAGAGAAGGGACCCATCTTTGCAACGAGTTTTTCTCCGTCTGGACGCTGGCTTTTGACGGCAAGTTTGGATGGGACAGCTTGTGTGTGGGATGTTGCAGCAAAAGTGTTGCACAAGCAATTCAGATGTCATGCGGGTTGTACGCATTGTTTTCGCTCTTGTCAGATCACAATCAATTTGAAAATTTATATCTCTCAGATTGCTGCTTGGACGTAGATTGGCTCGACGACTCGACCTTTGCAAGCTGCGGAGCGGACCGGTTGATTCATATTGTTCACCTCGAATCACCTACACCTTTAAGAACTTTGGAGTGAGCGAGTCTTCCACAGCAAGAATCTAGAACCTGACATCCATGTTCGTAGAGGTCATACAGATGAAATTAACCAAATCAAGTGTAATAAGTCATCGACTAGATTAGCATCTTGTTCTGATGATAAAACGGCGCGGATTTGGAATGTAGAGGGCACATCGATTGGTGAAGTAGTTGTTTTGAGAGGGCACAAGAATTCCGTGAGCACAATTGGTTGGTGCCCCCAGACAGAGCCCGGAAAACACGAGCTTCTTGCAACGTTAGTTTCATCTTCCGTCATTCCCCAAATATTTCACCTTCACTATAATTTTTTTTCAGGTCAGGATTTGATGGAACAGCACGATTATGGAACTCGGTTACCGGTGACTGCTTGAAAGTGTTCACTGACCATAAAAGGGCAGTATATGCACTGTCATTTTGCCCTGATGGCATGTGGCTTGCCACAGGAAGTGGTGACGGCTGGGTTCACGTGTATGATGTAGAGGTGAATTCAAACAATTGTCTATCTTTAGTATTAAATTGAACTGAACTTGTGGATTCAGAAAAGGGAAAGGAAGTGGTCGTGGTTTGCAGGTACGGAAAAGCCTGGCATTTTTGAGATCGATTGGCAACAAGTTGGTAATGTGAACCGAATTGCGTTTGCGCTGGAGTCGCGACAAGTTGGAGTTATCGATGTGACGAAGGTGGCAGCATTGAGCAAGAACAGACAGAATTAATAATCACGGCTATCCCCGTCGCACTGGCCCAAGGTGTATTTATTTGGTATCGTGTAGTTTATTCTTGTACCACCTGCTTAATATTGGGTTTCTTTGTGCGAATTTACTGTACGTAGATGTTCTCCCCTTCATTGAAGATTGTTGATTTACCTCTGTGCAAGTCACGAAGCATGCGTATGGTGATATTCGTCCCTCATGCATCACCATTGCAAC
>QGOD01002546.1:66168-76838 GCA_003313065.1 Sarcodon sp. MG97 | reverse complement strand
GCATGCGTATGGTGATATTCGTCCCTCATGCATCACCATTGCAACTATCATTAATTACTGAGATCGTGTCACCCGCACTTCCCTCATAGCGTTCGTCATTCGTGGTAAGCGTGGGTCGAACGACGTATCTTGGAGAACTCCTGAAACTCGTCAGTAGGACGCCGTTTGACATGAGGACGAATAAATCATCAGTAACTTTTGTGCAGAAGCCTGATTTTATCGATCTGATAGTGTATTGGAGGTCAGACCTCTCGATAAGTATTGACACCGAGACGACAACAGTCGCGGATCGCCCACTTATAGCAAAGCACCTTTTGATTTTATCTAATTGACCTTCGGGCGTCGAGGAAGCAGGCTTTTTTTAGGCATAACCCGGGAGGTATTTTGGTGCCTTGTTCTTCTATAGAAAGCCATGACTTTCACACCCAGTGCTATGTAAAGTTAACGGCGTGTTTCCCAGCCTCTGCAAGAAGCCCCAAGGGATCATCCGATGTCGATGCTTCGTCGAATCACATCGTGGGTGCGTGTGACGAGCGGTGCCAGAGGGGGGTACCAATGACCAGGATCCCAGTGAGGTAAGGTTATCAAAGTCGAAACGCATGATGTCATACAGTATGCATGTGCATGAGGAATGGGACATCTCTACCAAATTTGAGGTAATTGTGAACGACGCCTATTTTACCCATGGCAGACAGTTTGGTACCAACTCGGAGACCAGTGTCTTGAATGCCTTTCAATTACTTATAAGGTGGGTCGTGAGCGGTCGTGAGAGCCGGACATATCCGAACTGCTCGATTTAGACTGTGTGACGTCGCCTGCCGGCATGATGAAACCCAATAGCCTCAGTGGATCCATCTGAAGTCATCAACTTATTCAAACCACTGCACTTGTGTCTTTCCTCCCCGGTTGAATTTGCTTTCGCGACATGTTGCGACTCGGCCTTTCATCACTCAGTCGGCCGTTGACTACTAGTCCAAAATTTGTTCCGGGACAACCTGGATTATCTCGGAACTTTAATTCTCTTCTGTCCAATGTCGTCGCCAGTTCTCAAAAACGGGCTACTTCATTTGCGCCCCTCTTGTTGCGAAGCTCCCGAACATTCATGACAGATTCTGCTGCCGTCGTATCGCGTCCGTCACAAGAAGAAGCTTGGAAACGGTTTGGAATTACTGCAGTAAGTCGATGTCGCGATTGCGAACATGCATGCGGAGTTGATCTTGAGTTATAGGCTACTGTTGCGGGGACTGTAATTGCCGTAAATGCCTTCTTCAACCGCGAAACCCGAGACGATCTCACCGCAGCAGAACAATCTTATCTGCACGACAGTTTCAAATACACTGGGGGTGGCCTTGTTCTTACAGCCATCGCTGCTCGATCGTTGTTCAAGTCCGGTGTTGCTTTTCGCATAATGTCCGCGAATCCTTGTACGTGCCGATGCGATTTTCGCAGGACTTGTCGTTGCTGACATAGCGACGCTTTAGGGGTTGTCTTAGGTGTGGGCCTTGTTGGGGGGATTGGTACAATGATTGGCGCTACAAATACTTCACCTGATAACCCCGTCTTGAAACACATGTTTTGGTTGGTAAGCAATAGTTTCAATCTGCATGTTGAAAACCAATTTTTCCGCTTCTTAGGGCTTCAATGCTTGCCAAGCGGCGACTCTAAGTCCGCTTTTCTTCTTGAGTCCGGCCATCCTTGGCCGTGCTGCGCTATACACTTGCGGTGTTGTTGGTTCTCTTTCATATATTGGTGCGACAGCTAGGTAAAATCACTCGAATCAGTTCACTGGTCGTGATCTCAATTGTGTGGTTCCAGAAACGATAAATATTTGTACCTTGGTGGCCCCCTTCTGGCCGGCGTGACAGTTGTAGCGCTCAGTTCCCTAGCGCCACTCGCTCTGCCTCTTGGTATGCGTGGTTTGGCTATAACAGAGGCTATCTCATTGTACGGTGGACTTGCTGTATTTGGTTCTTTTGTTCTCTACGAGTAAGTGTTCTCTGTCTTCTAATCCACTTCATGAATGAATTATCTCTCCAGTACGCAAAAAATCTTGCATAACGCTCGTTTGGCCGAGCAAGGTGCTATGATTCGAGACCCCATCCGTGAATCAATTGGTCTCGAGCTCGACATGATAAACATTTTGTAAGTCGCATGCCGCTCCGTCTCAAGGTTGGATCTAAAGAGGTTTGGATTAGCATTCGTCTGGTTCAAATCTTGGCTATGCAGGGTAATAAAAAGAAATAAGCATTAAAGGGTCCGAGTTGTATGATGATCTTCACCACTCAGTACTCACGTTGTATTAATTATACATCCTCTAACTTTTGCCAATTTATCTGATTGTTCTCCACCACCACCGGATCTATTGCAATGCCAAAGTATAACAGTTGGCACATACTATTTCCAGGCCACCGTTGCTCATAGAAGAACTGAAATCTGATACACCGTGGGCCGCTGTCAAAGTTCAAGGACCCGAAAGATACTTACTGCAACTCAAGCTGATAGTAATAGTTGACCAGGATTTTTGGAAGATCGTCACGGTCGCGTCACCGTGGTTGACTTTTGTAGACCTGCCCCCATACTAGATACTACACATATCAGTAAGTAATCTACCTGATTTTCGAAGCCAGCTCCCAGTTGATAACATAAGTATGGGACTATGATTGCAGAAGTTCTGCTTGTTTTGGCTGGTCACTCGTCTGCCTTATTTCCTGCGGATCACAAAATCGACCCAGCTCTGGTCCCTCTATTACACCCTGGCGAACGACAATGCCTCGAATCCTTGTGCACGATCGCATTCCGATATCGCGAGATAAAAAAAACCTGCGCTACGCTCTCCAATTCACCCTCGCGCTACATCTGCGCTCTTTGCGCGGCTCTGAACCAAATCCTGAAGGACGAATACGAGAATTTGGTGGTTGAGACTGAGGCTAAGATTCTAACCCGTGACTCTAGTCTTGTCTCCAGTGGGTCCTTTGTGCCGTTGTCTTCCATTCGGGCGACGTTTTCTGAATGGGATGCGCCGCTCGTCGCGCTGGAATCTCTGACCAAGGAACTAGAGCACGACCATGACAAGTGGAAAGCAGGCCCGTTGATAGACATGCTGATGACGCGTTCTAAAACCGGGGTCCATCGGATATCTTCGATCCTGGGTCGTTTGTCCAAGGCAGTGCAGAGAGTGTGGAGGTCTCAATTGATCGCGTTTGTGATTCATGGCTCGTTATCACCCGTTGACCCTATTGCATCTACGAGCTATGCGCTGTTGAATGACGCGGTTCCTTCTTGCATATCTGTGCAGACGAAGGCATCTATCGCCTACGTAGGGCGTGCCATTGGAACTGTCAAGAGCGCCAGATGGCACAACCAACTACCCCGAAGCATCGCGTCTGAACACACAGCTATCCTTGCGAATCTGCTACCTGAAGACCAACACGCCTTCGATAGAGCCATTGCCGATATTCGCACCAATGTCAGCGAATGGATGTGGCTGAATGTGCTCACACGGAAAGATGCAGAGGAAGCGGTTGATTCCTTGTCAGTATTCATTTCCTCTTCGTTGAGATTCAAGTCTCAAATATTATCGATTGAAGGGCCAATTATTTCCTGTTGCGTAATGGCGAGTTTGGGCTTTCATTAATTCGAGAGCTTGAAAGGCTTAAAGCTTCGCGGCTCACGGCAAGGACCACGTCAGCTAGCATGATCAGAGAGCAAGACCTCCAGCTGGCCCTTCTCCGAGCGTCCCTGGGAACTACCGCGCAACATGATCCATCCCTGTCGCGACTTCGCTTCAATCTTCCTTCGGGACCACTCAGACCCCTTCTTCCCTCTCTAGCCAACACGAATACGTCCGTTTCTGAGAACATCAAATTCGATGATCTTCTACTTGGAACGCCACTCTTGTTAACCTATACTGTATCGTGGCCATTGGACCTATTTTTGCATCCGCAAGACCTGCTTGTCTACGGTGCCATCTTTGCATATTTATCATCTCTCCGTAAAACGCATACTCTAATACACACATGTTGGACATCGTTATCCAACGCACAGCGGGCTCGAAGGCGATGGACTGGCCTTGGAGAGGGTGGGACATCAGAGGATATTGAATTCAGACGACAACTTTTGCGGTGTAGTTGGGGACTGGTTAGGGAAATGAATTGGTTCTTGGACAGTTTGCTGGGATACGTGATGATCGACGTGGTGGATGTGGAATGGACGAGGCTCAAGAATCTTCTGGGGGATGAAAAAGCTGCAGCGTTAGAGAGCTCACAAACGACATCTTCAACCGGGGAAGAGTTCGATTCTTCAGGAGGACGAGTACGCTTGGATTTCACCACGTTGCGCACGATTCATAGCAACTACTTGGAGCGAGTCTTGACTGGGAGCTTATTATCCAATCAGGCGCTTACTTCTGTCATCCGATCAATCTTTCAAGCGTGTGAGAGGTTTGCGGCTCAAGTAGAAAGATGGGGAGGGGATGTGTTGCCTGAATTGCTTTTTGAAGGCAGTTTGGGAAATAGTGACGAAAGAGTCGGAGATTTGGTGAGGGAACGTCTTGCCCTTGTCGCAGAGATCAACGACGTAAGCAACTTTCCTGGGCAAATATTGCCTCTCGGATCAAGGCACTGACATGCATCACAGACATTACGGACGTTATTGGAAGCGTTCTATGAGCAGCTTTCGTTATCCACCTCTCAACAGCCGTTCACGACCACTGGGGATGCATCGAAGTCTGTCCTGATGAGTATGAGCACAGCAAATGTTTCTGGGTTCCATACGTTTATCCGACAGAAGCGCGGCAAGGGGATGGAAGGTGATGGAGAAGTCCGTAGACATGTCGAACGATTATTGCTCCGGCTTGACTTCAACGGGGAATTCTCAGAATTCAAAACTCGACTTGCAAAGGGAAAGACTGGAGAGAAGGAAATTTTGAAAGGGCTTGTATGATATACTAATTCTCCATGAATGAATATGATGTAATTTGGGGCGTGGAGCGGTTTTTGTTAAAAAAATGAGGGGACCGCATGGAAGTTGAATTTGAAATGGGAACTGGATACTGCCTGGCAGGAACTTGTTGTACTAGTACATCCGTTCAAAAAATATCATTGAGATTTCGAAGAGAGTTGGAGACAGGAGGATCCTCGGGCGGATATGGCGGGGGGTGTGAAGAAAGTTTCTCTCAATCGCGAGAGTCGGGATCATCATCAGTGTAAGACTCGACTTTTCTTACTCGGACTTGAATTTGATAATTCTCAGACCTACGCGAACCCATTATCGATTCCGCCACCGGACTGTAGCGGATGCTCTATATATCAACTGATCTTCTCGTTGTTAGATGACCCCAACTAGTTCTCTACTCTCAACCGCCGTAAGGAGACTCTCTCATCAATCCCATTTGCTGTCTGCATCCATGGCTTCTCGTAAGTTTTTTTTCCTCGTCAACATCGACAAGCCTCGACTCTACTGACATCGCACAATGAACCGCAAGAGTACACCACCCGGTTAATCGGCGCCCCGAATACTTTTGGTAAGTCGTTGATATGGGACGACACTAATGTCGCTTTTTCTTTCTCTCGCTTTCTTTCCCCCGCCGCTGATCTCCACCACTTGTTTTTTTTTTGGCGTTTTTGCAGAACATCGAGTCTATATCGAGCAGAATGGCAATGTCGTTTCCTCGTTCCATGACATACCGCTTTTTGCAGATCAGAATAACGGGATCTTGAATATGGTTGTGGAGGTTCCGCGTTGGACTAATGCCAAGATGGAGATATCCAAGGAGGAGCCATTCAACCCGATCAAGCAGGATATCAAGAAAGGCCGGTTGCGTTATGTTCGCAATTGTTTCCCCCACCATGGTTACATCTGGAATTATGGCGCTTTCCCTCAGGTGAGATTATATTTTTCACACGCACTTCTGCTCGTGTGATCTTTCCAATCCGTTCTCAAACTTGATGTGTGCATATAAGACCTGGGAAGATCCTAATCAGACTCACGCGGAGACTAAAGCCAAGGGTGACAATGACCCCCTCGATGTTTGTGAGATTGGCGAGCAGGTTGGATATACCGGCCAGATCAAGCAGGTCAAGATTCTGGGAATCATGGCTCTTATTGATGAGGGTGAAACCGACTGGAAGGTTATTGTTGTCGATGTCTTGGATCCCCTTGCTTCCAAGTTGAACGATATTGAGGATGTGGAAAGACATTTGCCGGGGTTGGTTAGAGCTACGAATGAATGGTTCAGGTAAATTAACGTGCATGTTTTTGTTGTTGCGTCATTTCTCTTATTTATTTCAACTCGTTCTAGGATCTACAAGATCCCCGATGGGAAGCCCGAGAACCAATTTGCTTTCTCTGGAGAAGCTAAAAACAAGAAGTACGCGATGGAAGTTATACACGAAACTCACACTGCATGGCGCCGACTGATAAGCGGCGAAAGTCCTACAAACGACATCTCCATGTACGGTATCTCTTTGCGGTTTCAAATTTTAGAGACGCTGAACTGATGATATATGTGACATCAGCCGCAACATCACCAATCGAGAATCTGTTGGATTCATTAGCCGCAACGATCCGTCATACACCAGTCTTCCCGCCGATTCAAGGCAGCCTCCTGCTCCGGTGGAACCCTCCAGTGAGTACCCGCGTGCCCTGTTTATATATACATGTGTACTGACGGATGTCCAAGTTTCCAAATGGTTCTACATCTCGTCTGCACAAGTATGAGTATAATAGACGTGAATGGCCTCTGCGTTGGCTTCGCAGTCCCCAGCGGCCTCCATTTGTTCCAAAATACGGTTATAAATCTTGTTACAGTCGGACGCGACAAATAAATCTACACTGAAACAATTCCATAAGAGAGTTGAGATGATGAATCGATGACGGGCACATTGTGCCTTTCTTGGTACCAAGGGGCCAGGATATCAGTTGGGATACTAATTCTTACCTTACGGCGATCATAGCGCTCTCTGTGTTAATAAGCAACCCACAAACAGACAAACCTGCGATGAGTAGTGAGTAGTAAGCGGGCGCCAGATGTCCAACTGCCAGCAGCCAACTACCAATAACATGGGCCTACGCAAGCCTATACAGTGTCGGCATGCCCCAATGTCTACGTGGTTCATCGAGTTTTGCCGCCAACACCTCCAGGAACTTTTAGGAACACGCATGCTCCGAACGATATTTAAATGCCCTGAATCCCCCCTGTAAGCCGCTTCACACACACACACTTACTCATACACCTCTCAATATCCCAAAAACCCTTGCTATGTCTGGAATCGTTGTCCCCGCCGAGTAAGTTTGCATGATTAACACTTCTTTACGTGCGCGTTGGTTGCTCACTTATGTGTGTGTGTGTGCGCGCTTTTTGGGTAGATATGCTTTTGTCGGAGCGAGCATCATTGCAACTGGCTACCTGACTTTATGGCAGGCACTCAAGGTCAGCAGTGCACGCAAGGCAGCAGGTATAAAGTACCCCCAAAGTCGGTCATCTTTACCCTCGTTACACCACTGGCTCGGCTGACGTTTTGGCAACCCCCTCTCACAGTGTATGCAGAAAAAGCGGAAGCGGAGAAATCAAATGTTGCAAGAGTTTTCAACTGCACTCAACGTGCCCATCAGAATACGCTCGAGGCTTTGCCTAGTCTCTTGGCCACGTACGTGTCGATCATCTTCCTCCCGAGTGCATCCGTCCTGAAATATGTTTGTTTCTTGTTTCTTTAGGACGGCATTCGTAGGACTGTACTATCCCAAGCTCGCCTCGGGTGCCTGCGCCGTCTGGACCCTCGGTAGGGTGGTATACACGATTGGTTATTCTAGCGGAGAGCCGAAGAACGTGAGCAGATAGCCTTTTCCTCCTCAGCGGGTGCATCTCTTATACTAACGATACTCTTTCGAAACAGCGATTGACTGGTTATTTATTTTCTTCCGTGGCACAGATGTGTAAGTTGTGTTCCCGCCTTTGCGCTGCAGGTTTGGGTTGCTGACGTGTGGTGAAAATATAGCTTTGCTCTTTGGTTCTACATGGGCTGCTTTCAAGGCCGTCAAGGCCGTTTTGTGATGACGTTTTATATATAATTAACTACTGTTCTTTGATCTGAGCTGGTGAGAGAGAGAGAGAGGCTTGGGGATAAAACATACGCGTCGCGAGTCTTCGTGAGCTTGTCATTGGGGGCGGTGTCATCTATTACTCTGTTATAAATACGTTTCGGAGAAATCGAGTTGTTTATTACACACCACTGAAAAAAATGCGCGTTTTTTTGGCAAGACCTTTATAATCACCACTCAACAACGTACGTATCCATACTGCCGTTCTCTCAGATAGCACCGCAGCGGTAGTTAATATGTTGTATATTCACAGTCATCATATATGCCCCGGTTCACAAGAACCTGAAGGCAATGCATATAGCAGTTTTGATGGAGACTTGTGTGTACCGTACACTCGTTGTCATATGACACTTGCCAGTCGAACCGCTGGACACGCTTTACTATGACTTGTAAACCGTGCGCCCAGGGTGCGTTTCATGAAAAGGGACTGATCCGTTATTTGGAGGCCCTTTTCTTTGGCGGTCAAAATCTTCCGACTTGAACATGATTCTGCTGGCGCGCACCCCATATCGAAGAGCATTATCTAATGCTATAAACTGGACCAACTATCGATAATCACGCAAATTACGCGGCCTCGGCGTTGAGAGACGTTGCAGTAGTACGACCGCAATATACAATGCCAAGGTCTGTGACTTTTCATTGGAACCTGGAAACCATTATTACATTGGGATTTATACCGTTTTACAAAGATCGATCATGGTGGTCCTTTGACAACCGCTTTCATAGGCGGCGGCCCCAGACATTGGTGAACAATGCCTTTATATATATATATATTACCCCTGCTGCGCGATGTTGATCCTTTGCCACAACTATAGCGCTCTGAATAAGCTGGGCGGCGTGGTCAACATCACTGGCAGTAAAGTGGTATGCGCTCCCTTTATTCAAACATGATCGATGGGCCAGTGCCACAAAACGTTAGTGTTGGGGTAAGTGAGCGTATCTTACGCACCACCCACCTTGCCCCAACCGCGTAAATGCATACGTTCCAGGAGTCCACCAATATCATCTAAAAGGCGGCTATTTAAAAGGGAACAAGTCGCATCGTGCACATCCCAACGGATAGCTCCCTAGTACCCCCACTCTTTTCTTCGCAGATATGCTTTTGTCGGAGCGAACATCGTTGTGACTGGCTTCTTGACTCATTGGCAGGGAATAAGGGTCACTCGTGCGCGTAAATTGGCAGGGATTGCCTACCCTCAAAGTCAGTTTTTGCTGATCACACACCCTCCACAAGCAACATGCATGCTCAACTTTTTATCAACAATGTGCCTAGTGTATGCGGAAAAGGCGGAAGCAGAGGATTCCCTCGCCACCAAGAAATTTAAATGTGCCCAACGTGCTCATCAAAATACGCTCGAGGTTTTGGCCTAGCATCCTTTTCTCATACGCAGTGCTCTCTAATCATTCCCTTACCCAGAATTCGTACTGAAATTTGTTTCATCTTTCCCCCTCCCTCCTCTCACATAGGACGGCATTTTTGGGGTTTTATTATCCCAAGACCGCCTCTGGCTTCTGTGCACTTTGGACTGCTGGCAGAATAATATACACTATCGGCTACTCTACCGGCGAACCACACAACGTGAGCAGCAATTCTTCTCGCCTGCAAAGTGCCTGGTACTGACGAAAATGCTCCCCACTTTTGGAACAGAGAGTAAGCGGATATGTGTTCTCTTCGATTGGCCATCTGTGTGAGTCTGTTGTTCTGCCTTTTTTGTTAGGGGACTAGCTTGCTGACTGTACTGGTGATATATATATATATATGTGTGTGTATAGTCTTGATTGTGGGAGCTACGTGGTCTGCTGTAAAAGCTATTTCGGCCACCATGTAGTGGGGATGTAGTAATATATTCGGGTCAAAGGCGATAGAAGCTGGAAGTTGGTATAAGTTCCGTCTTCAATCGACAGCATACTTATGCCGAATATTTGATTTCAACTTGAGCTCTACGATGGAAGGTCACGGCAACCAATACCAGTATTTCGTGGAGACCTGAATCTGAACTGAGCGTGTTTTTGTTATCTTATCAGGGACGACCGGCGTCCTACTTATATACTCTACGGGCGTGTTATATGGCGGACTTACGACTAGTAGTACGAGCCAAGCTGTGATGAGTACAGTTTTGGTCCGAGGCTCCACGAATTTGACACGATATCCATCAAGGGCAAAGGCATGTTGGAAATAGACGATGGCGTTGTTGGACTCGGAAAAAGGATGAAGACGAGGGATCAAGCCAGCAGGCTGGATTGTAGCAGCATAACTGCACATTTGTGTATTTGAGCGAATGATGGAATGGCATCTTCTGTCTGAAAAAGATGCACGATTTTCCCCACAGTTACGGGTAAAGTGAATGTTAGTGATGCGAGACGTGAATAATAGCAACCTCTTTCGTTCCTCACCTCGCCCATCCTCTGCGTTCGAGGTTGGAAGCTGAAACTGACAGTTGTGTTCATGGGTGGATAACACCAAGTCATCAACACGCGTCATCTAATCCATCTATGTACAATCACGTCCGCGCGCTGTCTTATGAATAACTTTGTCAGCTCCTAGTAGACTGTGGCCACGTATACACGCACAC
>QGOD01002546.1:38947-66104 GCA_003313065.1 Sarcodon sp. MG97 | reverse complement strand
CTGTCTTATGAATAACTTTGTCAGCTCCTAGTAGACTGTGGCCACGTATACACGCACACCCTACGGCATGCAGAGTCCGGGTCCACGTCACCCGCACTGCGGACGAACGTCTAGAAACTTCAGGTTGAAGGGATAAATATATATCCCATCTAGAGCCTCGTTGCTTTCAACATCTCGCACTTCTTCGTACTAGTACCTACCCCCAGGACCAAAGAACAAACTTTGCAATGTCTGGAATCGTTCTTCCCGCTGAGTCAGTGTGCCAAGCCCTTTCTGCGGGCAGTCGTTAGGAGAGGTCGCTCACTTCCCCCCCTCCCATCTGACTAGATACGCTTTTGTTGGAGCAAACATTGTTGCGATCAGTTTCCTGACTCTTTGGCAAGTATTTAGAGTCGTCCGTGCACGCAAAGCCGCAAAGATCCAATATCCACAAAGTTGGTCTCTCGAATTTCAGTAATCCTTCGGTGGCCATTGTTCTGACCCCTAACGACGACAAAACCATGTAGTGTACGCAGAAAAAGCAGAGGCTGAAGCGAACCCTGCTGCGAATAAATTCAACTGTGCTCAGCGAGCTCATCAGAATACGTTGGAATTTTTGCCTGGCATTCTTTCCTCGTTCGTGTCTCGGTTCTCTCCTTCCATTCCACTGGATCCTGAAATACACGCTCTATCTTCTTTCTTCTAGGACGGCTTTCTTAGGACTATTCCACCCCAGATTCGCATCAAGCGCCTGCGCTCTCTGGATAGTCAGTCGAGTGGCTTACACAATCAGTTACTCTGCCAACCTGAGTGTGCCTGTAAGCAATCAGCTTCCTCATTTATAGCTCACTATCTCTATACTGACAAACTTGTCTTTGGGATCAGCGAATAGTCATATTCTCTCATATTTGCTATCTGTGTAAGTTATATCCGTCATGCAAATGTATGTAGGCCTGGCTTGCTGACTTTCTGCGCCCTTGCTTTGGATAGCGTTGCTCCTGGGTACTACGTGGTCTGCTGTACACACCATCGTGGCCCTTTTGTAATAGTGATGTTTTGGACTCGCACCTGTAAATTGTATCTTTGATCCAAAGACGATAAAGGCACATGAACGGAGACCCTTCAAAAGCACATTATCTCACCCCGCACCCACAGTTCTTCCAAAGTTTTTACCGGATCTGACCCGAGTTTCCTCTCTCAACAGGGGGGTATTGACCTACATACCCTAATCAATATTTAGAATTCGGTGGTCCGAGCGGCCAAGAGCGACCAGATCAGAACTATTAATACCCCCCACTACAGGACGTGTGAAACATCAATCACCCACCAGGGTCGTCCATCCCTCCCCTACTAGACCAACTAGGATCTGAGCGCGCGTAGTACTACACCGTGTATTAGTATTTGGGTATCAGAAATATTTTTTATGCAAGTCTGTCTGCTCTCTCTGCCTTGCACCACGGGCATTACATAGTTGTTCAATGGATCGTTCATATATTGTGACCGTAGCTACGCGTCCTTGTAACTGATCTTGAAGCGTTGTGGGCCTTTGGGGGACAGAACATTATTATGTTACACAGTCGGTATCATAAAAATATGCACGGCAAGTATGAAGGTCGCAGTGGCAAAACTGGAAAGAATTGGCAAAAATACAAGTACGTACAAGATTCAACGACGATTGCCAAAACCCTTACTCCACTAAACAAAATACCTATACAACGAAATAAGAAAAATAACTCATTGCAAGTGACGATACACTATAATAAACGCAAATCGTGTAAAGATAGACGATTACCCTACGCGTTATAATGGATGATGGTGATGTATAATGAATACACAATGTAATAGGCTGATAATGATCATCGTGGATATGCAACAAAGAATGCATCATTCGAGGTTCAAACCGTTCACGCCATCCCCCGCACTATCAACATCCTTCTCCTCCCCTTCTCTCCTGATAGCTGACCGTGCCATCGGTCTCAGCACAGGACTTGCCGCGAGTCCAATCGCAGAAGCGACGATAGGCGACCCAACTGACCTCGGCATCACCGCATAACTGGACTGATAGTAAGGAGGCAACTGTGAAATCACTGGCGACGAATTCGCTGAACTCGCAGATGAACTCGGGATCGTGATCGGAATAGATATGGGTATAGATACCCGCGGAGACCCGCGCAGGTAGGAAATGGATGGGGAGACAGCCCGCCGTTTAGCAGCTGGGTAAGGATCGTAACGGTCGTCGTCTGTGGGTACATATAAATACAAGTCGTCAACGATCAAGAGCGGAATCAAAGGAAGAGCGAATCGACGTACGTTTACGTTTAGTAGATCTCACAGCACTAGACGTCGGCGGCGGTGTATACCTCCACTGACTCGAAGCCGCATTCGAAACAGAGGGTGACCCAAACGAAAAAACCTTGATTGGTTCCGAACTCTCCGTCAGCGAACGCAGCAAAAAAAAAAAAAAGACTTGACGCACCGAATCCACGTCCATAGCAGCATACCCACCGGGACTTCCACATATCGACATATGCCCATCATCACCACTAACGCTCTGCGCAGGCGTATCCCTGCCAGAAATGCTAATCGGCTCCGCCAACCCACCAAATCCAAACGTCGAATCTCCATCCCCACCTTCGTCGTCGCTCGGCGTATCCTCCCTCTGAAATTCATCTTCGTAAGCTTCTTCAGGATATCTTCCACGATCAGAGGGTGCACGGGGCGTCTTTGGCACAAGCGGATTGTCAGAATACGACGCAACCAGCCGCTGAAACTGTGCCTCCGATTTGAGCTCTGCTTCTTCAGGACGCGACTCTGATTCTGCTACCAGGCTCATTATTCGAAGTGGTTTTGGCTATAACACATAAAAACAAAAAATGAAACAACAACGCTCTTTAGAATTTAATACATTTATTATGGTCTAAATCACTCACGGGAATAGAGGGTCGACGTTTAAATAACGTATGAGTTAGAAAATCCATCCCAGCTATAGAGGGATTCCGAGGAGGCGTAGACGGTGGCTGCGCCCCTGCCGCAGATGATGTAGAGGACGACGAGGACGAGGAGGACCCCGCACGAAGTTTCATCTGCGCATCAACATCCAAGCTCGCAGCAGCACCATTGGGATCCGGCTGCGGGGGCGTAGCGTTCCCCGAGCTCGATCCACTGGACCTATCCGACATCCAGATCTTGGAATCTTTGTCGCTTTCTGAATCTTCCCCGTTGCCAAGGCTCCGTCTCCGTCGGTGGGTGAACGATGATGCTAGGGGGCTTCGATGGCGTTTCTCACAGGACGACGATAGGTGGCCGAGCTTGGGATTAAGAAGGCTCGGTTTGTGGAGATGGAGCATAAAAGGGTTTAGTTCATCTGCTGATGTTGTTCGTGAAGATGTCGGGAGGGCAAACGCAGAACTCGAGGCCGGTAATGAGGGCCTTTCATGCGAGACAGCTTCGGACATGCTGGTCGTAAGGAGGATTCAGATGGCATTGACTACTGAGGTATGTAATAAAAAGACAGGCGACAGTGCTTTCAGTGATAATGATCTCCGAGGAACGGTCATGTGCACAATTCAATTTTCCATCCCCCAAAAATATATCTGTACAACTACCACTTACTAGGCATTACTAGAGATACACACAACTGACGAATAATTGCATACGATAGTAACGAATTGTCCCCCCAGCTGGAACGAAATCAATCCACCCACTCGAAATGCGTCGGATTTTCAGCAAGCCACTCTTCAACTGTTAGGCGCCTTACTACGCCCCTGCTAACAAATGGTCTTATCTTCGGCGTGTACTTCTGCTTTCTACCAGCAACATCTAGAGCCTCCATCCGTGTCTTCACAGACCTATGGACCTTCATACCTCTCCTCATGACAGGCCCAAAGACTTTGCGACCTTTGCCTCTGTTCCAACTGATAACCTCCAAGTCAGATATAATCTACTCGAGAGAAAGAAAAGCACGACGTACACGAATTGGTATGCCCAAGGATCATCGGAGCCACTAATCTCTGCACTCTGCTTCTTGGAGATCCAAGGAATCCATTCCATTATCTGCCAATACATGTGTGCAGAAAGCTGATCGTAAAGTGGAGATAGAGCGTCGTGAAGTTCTTCATACGCTTCACCTTCAGAGACGAACCGACTTTCTTCAGGAGTAAAAATAGGCACTGGTCCTGAACGGACGACAAGCTTGCGGAACAAAGACCCCACCCAGACAACTGGGGCCTTCATCAACGACCAGAGGGCCTTCAAGAAAGTAACAAACCCGTGTTCCATTTTTTTGGGTGGAATTAGATGATCACCTTCAGGTTTTATTCGTGGAGGAGCCTGAGTTATTGAGTTGATATCAAGGCCCACTTCATGCTGGAGCATATGAGCATCGAAGATGATTCCCGTATTAGCACGGAAGCATTCTCTGATCATCCATCGAAGAGGGATTCTAGCCAAGCTGTGACGAGTGCCGTTCTTGACAGAACCACCTCCAACATCTGAAAAGAAAGAGAAATTAACTTGTAGGATTCGAAAGAAAAATGGCTGAGACGTACCACAGTGAGCACCAGCAAAGAACACTTCTAAAACATCAGTTTCAAGACCAGTGGAATCGTTGACGGCGGTCTCATAAGTACTGACACTCCCGGCTGAGTGTTCTCGAGAGGTATGCTTATGCCGGGTTACCGGTTTGTCTGTCTTTGGTTTACCACCCGTGCAGTAAGAGGGAACAAATTTGACACGGTGTTCGTCGAGAGCAAGAGCATGTCGGAAATGGACAATTGCGTTGTTGGACCCGGAGAAAGGAAGATGACGAGGGACCAAGCCGACTGACTGAACGGTATCCCTGCGAAAAGTTGGTGAAATGCAATTGCAACACTGTGATTGGAACGTACCAGACACCAAGGAATTCGATTCTGACCTCGATCGAAAAGGCACGTTTAAAGGCCATACTCAATTTGAGACCCTCATCGTCATCACGTGCATACATGGTCCAAGCAAAAGGAAGTTGTTGGATATTCCATTTGGGCAAGAGGCCTACTTTTTGAAGCATACCAGCAAGTGCGCGAGCTGTGAATGCACCACGGGAAAAACCAAATATGCAAATTTTAGACCCGACCGTATCTGGTATATAACGATTGTTGGAATAAACCAGGATTTCGAAGGAGCAAAGAACGTACAATTCTGCATGAGGAACTGATAGCCTTCTTTGACATGGGTATCGAGATTCCAAGCGAGCATTTCGTCAAGAACTTTGGAAGCGGTGGATATAATGGGGGTCTTTAATACGGGACTGGTATATGTACCGATTCCTGCCTTTTGTAGAGATGAGTCTGGAGAGAATGAAGGAGTCAGATCGACATTACTTGATAGTACACAAGCTGCTTGTTTGGGTCATCCTTCTTCAACATAGATAGGAACTGTATAACATTGGAATTCTGAAGAAAATAGTCAATAAAAACTTCATGAACGACAAAAGATACTCACATCTTCATCAAATGAATCACCAGTTCCGTCGAAGCATAAGACCAAAGTGCGAGCCGGATGGGCAGCTTGGTCGTCTGGATTTGGCATCCAGACACGGTTATGTTCGTAGGGCGGGGTGCATGAGAAACAAGCATTGGGATGGGGGGCGATTTTTGCAGAGCCTTGTGGGCTCTGAGGAACGATTTGGTCAGGCAAGAGGGGGGATATTTCGGAAGCCATAATAAATATCGGCAGATGATTGGAGGTATTTATACCGGGGTAGCTTGACACAATAGGAACGTTCCATTACGGAGGTTTCGCGTAGAACAAACACAGAGCAAATTAAACAGAGAAGATGTCCAAGGAAAGTTCAGCCTCGTTCAAGTTTGGCCATAAAAGGCAGCTTCGCGGCACAACTGACAGGTCAGACGTCACAAAGATATGACTGTGACACCGGCTGACCAGCAATCGAGTGACCGGGAACAGCCTAGATACGTAGTCTATATACACTTTGATGAAATTGAAGGAACGGAACGTCGATAGCCGGAATCTATACGACTAGTTACATACCCCCAGCGATCAACCTGTCCAACCAAAAATATCATCATCATCATGAGTTACCCTGAGTCGTCTACCGCTGTTCCTCCACTGGGCAAGTACCTCGCATCCTCCGGTAAGTCCAACCTCCCGAGTCCCTCACAATCTCCTCTCATCGTCTCTATTCGCCAAGACAAACACACCCGTGACACCGCCATACGCAACCTTGCCTCTTTTCTCTCAGACCCCTCCCACTATGCCCTCCCAGAAATCGAACTCGCAAAATTATGGAAAGGGATCTTCTACTGTCCGTTCCACCCATCTCAGTATCACTCTCAAAGTAGCTGATCGTAGAAAAAGGCTTTTGGATGTCCGATAAACCACTCGTGCAGCAGGCCCTGGCTTCAGAGTTGGCAAACCTCTTACTGATCATATCAGATCCCTCCTCCTCGCTGCATTTCCTCGGAGGATTCTGGGAAGCTACGGTGCGCGAATGGAATGGGATTGATCGTCTCCGGTATATCTCCTTAGCCCATGCACAGCAACAGTTACTCTGACGCTCATTTCAGGATGGACAAATATTACATGCTGATCCGTCGTTTCGTGAATGCGTCTTTCAGGCTATTATCGCAAAACCGGTGGGATCCATCCCTCTGTCAACACTATAATGATATCCTGACTCGCAAAGGTGGCCCTCTATGGTACGTTCGGTTTTATTTCTCGTCGCAGATACAATTCAATTCGCGTTTCTTCAGTCCTGCCGATATTCGTGTTCCTGCTGGTATTTCATACCATCTCAGCGATATATATCTCGAAGAGCTCAACAAAGCATCACATTCTGATGCAGATCCTGCCCCTTTGTCTATCATTCTCCAACCATTCATCACCCTCGCCGCGCGAACACCAATAAAAATAACATACCAGCGCATACAATCTGCCCTAATCGATCCACTACTCGCCGATCTACAACCTCTCTCTTCAAGTGAAGCCCACCCAAGTAACAAACCCCAAAAACCTGAGTACGCCAACCTCTTATCAAACGCATGTACATCAAACCCCGCAAAAGGAGGCGCGTTACAGAAGAGCCAGCTCAGGACGGCGTTATTGCGCCAGATTTTCGAGATTGCTAGTGAGAAGGAGACGAAAGACGCTAATAGAAGGAGGCTGTATGCATTGTGGAAAGCGAATTCGATAGACGGGGATGATCATTTAGATTCTGAAGACTGAATATGTGCAATATATGATTCTTTATCCGGTTGCAAAATATCCACCGAGACGATCGACATATTATCAAACACTTCAATTCGAGATTTGAGAAGACACGCAGTCATTCTACCATCACAAAGTGAGATAGAGGTCATCCAATCACGTCACCATCGATGCGAAGATCATAAACAACTATCCTCCCGAACAAATCAGAACCCTCTTCGAATACAACCTTCAACTTCGCCACTCCCTGGGTCGCATCCAACAAGTGTTTAGAGGCGATCTCGAACGCCTGTGGACGGTTCACATCCTCCGGATATATGAGCGCGAGCCTTGTCCATTCGTTGTCGTTGGGGCTAGTCGTCGAAAGCGAAGCCTGGATAGAGCACTTTTTGCCCACGAATCCTCCCTGGAAAGTAATCGATATCCGTCGAGGTATCACAGGGGACGGGAACATCAACTGGATAAACTGAGGCATCCCCTTCACAAATAATCATGAAATAAATGTGAACGTTCTATGCGAGAGAGAAAACGTATAGATTGCACTTGTTGAGACGACCAGCACGTTTCTAGATTGCCATCCGTAAGATATTTTTTTGACGACGATTTGTTTAGCGTCGAACTGACTCTGGGAAACGTGTCATCGAAATTAGAGTGCCAGAGGTGTTGATATATGTACTTGATTTGGGTATCTGGTGTTATGAGTGATTGAAGACTGTCCATTCGAAAAGGAAAAGAGTTGAGAGACGCAGCAACCGCGGGAACTTCGGAGTTTCAACATTAACCCTGTTCCTCATCACCTTAACATATGGTCCTCGATAACTACATACATCAGACGGTATTTACGTCGAGCATCTGGAATCAAAACTACTTTATCTCAGAATCCTTATCAAATCAGCTTTGAAGAGTAAAAAGGTGTGTTTGTCGCCAAAACCGCCCTCTTTGTGCCTAGTCGCGTTCTGACTGAAGTCGTTGAACAAAAGTCAACTGAACAGGTAGTACCCGAGGGCATGGAAATGCTGATACCACCGTCTTGGCTAGAATTCGTCGACTCTGAAGCACACATAGATCATGTTTTGTCGACGCTGGCCAGGCGCGAACAAGCACGAGGGAACGCCAGAAGGATATCGCGGCAGAAAGTAACAGATCTACGTCTCCAATTACCCAACAAGTCGCCTCTCCCTTACCACTATTCAGTCTCCGTTGGCGCACATGCTGACCACCGCACCAAGAACCGATACCTGGACATCGAGCCGTACGATCGAACAAGAGTCGTGTTTAGCGGCAGTGGCGTAGGAGAGGCTCCCAATTACCTCAATGCCAATTGGGTCCGTGAACTTGCGGGAGGAAAATGGTGGATTGCTACACAAGCACCTTTGCCAAACACTGTACGAACCTTCCTGAACGTCCTCCTCCAACCAATACCATGTCCATATTCGACCATTGTCAATCCGTCACCCGAACAATCGACATCAGACGCATCCTCACGACGAACGAGAGTCAGGACTATCGTCCAACTTACGCGAGACGTTGAGAGTGGAACGCGCAAGGCACATGTATATTTCCCGCCACAGGTCGGCGAGTCTTGTACCGTATCTGGGGAAGGTACCATGCCAGCGCTCAAAGTGACACTGCTGAGAAAAAAACGTGTGGATGAAGCCGGTTGCGTCATAAGCAAGATCTCCTTAACTCCCCTGATCAGTGGTGGGGCCCCCCAAGAGTCCGTTACCTTTAATCATCTGTTATATGCGGCCTGGCCAGATCACGGAGTCCCTGAACAAAGGGATCAAACAAGTCTAGTCCGATTCATTCGCCTAGTTGACGAAGTTAACAGGCAGCCCTTTGGAGATCCAGATCCGCCTATAATGGTGAATTGCTCCGCTGGTGTTGGCCGCACTGGGGCCTTCATCGCTCTGTCTTCTCTGTTTCGCGCACATGGGCTACTCCCTCCTGCCCAATTTCCGACTACTAACTTACCGCCGTCGCCTCTTGGACCACTTCCAACCGAAATCGCAGCCGATCCTGTGGCACAAGAGGTAGACTCGTGTCGAGAACAAAGGCCAGGGATGGTGCAGAGGGACGAGCAGATCTTGTTGGTATATGATATTCTTGCAGAGGTGTTGTTGAGGGGACGGAGAATGTGAGTATTATTAATTAGACGACGGCATCATCTCGGGGGTTTCGATTGTTCTCGTAGTTTCGCTTGGTGATTTTTATACTGATTGTTATATATTGTATACGTGTGTACCGTTATAGAAGGTCTTCGACTATCTTTCGCCATCGGATGTTAAGTAGGATGGTTGGAGAGTGGATGGGTAACTGATTTATGTACCACGTGGCAGATAGCAGCCTCCACTTGATCCAGATGCAGCAAACTTGAACTTGACTTTGCTCTGTCCTATAAAGACCTTTAGAAGAATTTCAAACATCGCACTCTACCACACACAAGAAACAAAGAATTGAGGTGGTGAGTATTCCAGTTTTGGATCCGATCTCACCTTTATCTCTAAAGATGATGCGGTAGACGGTGATGATGATCGCATCTTCACCGGAATAAACCAAGGCCAATATTACTAAGACAATAACGCAACCGCCGACGAATTACATCTATGGTAACCAGCCGGCTTTTGAAGCTACCATTAGCTCGTACCTTTCAAGTCTATCGACACCTAAGCGTCATGTCTCACCCCTCCACAGTCAAATCCATCATCTTTGCAGAAACCGGTGATCTTGATGTCATACAGGAGGTAACGAAGCCCTTCCCTCAACAGCTTCCAGGGGAAGTTCTCGTAAAGGTTAGTAGACGTTTTTCTTTTCCTGAAAACTTTCCGCGATTGATACAACAATTTCGTGGATGTGTAGGTTCAGTATGCGGGTGTCAATTTTATCGACACGTATTTTCGATCTGGGCTCTACCCAGTGCCTGCGCTGCCCTACACCATGGGACAGGAATCAGGAGGCATAGTTGTTTCGTTACCAAAGGACGAGGCGACGTTGAACAATGAGCAATTTAAATTGCGTGGTTATGCTCTTGGTTCCAATGTAGCCATGGTATGTGTCTTTATATGCTTCATATTTACCTGAACGGACGATCTTTTCACTTGATAGCTCAACAGGGGAGGCGCTTTTTCAGAGTACGTCTCTGTCCCCTGGCCAGTTGTGTTCCCGCTCCCGACGCCCGTATCTGTCCTGACCGGTGCGGCCTCCATACTCCAAGGCCTCACAGCCCTTACCTTCCTCAGCGAAGCATATCCCCTCAAGAAGGGTGACACAATCCTGATCCACACAGTTGCGGGTGGCTTCGGTCTCGTCGCGGCGCAGATCGCCAAGGCTAAGGGGGCGACCGTTATTGGGACGACATCTACGCCGGAGAAAGCGGCATATGCAAAGGCCCATGGTGTCGATCACGTCATCCTGTACCGCACGGAAGATACTGTTCAGCGTGTACTAGAAATCACCAATGGGAAGGGAGTAGAGGCCGTGTTCGATGGTGTTGGCAAGGATACGTAAGTCCACTTCTGCCCTATTTATTTTTTATATTTCAGGCGTTGCTGTGGAGTTCTGATATCAATTTGTCTTGATGTCATAAGATTCGACAACGACTTCAAACTAGTGGCGAGGAAAGGAACAATCGTTAGTCTTGGTAACGCGTCTGGGGTCGTGCCGCCTTTCGCACCCGTACGCCTCATGGAAAAGAACCTGAAACTAGTGCGGCCTACGTAAGTAACTGCCACACTCTAGGAACGACCAACTATTAGCTTACTTGCTCTTCGCTTCGGTCATGTACATCAGTGTATCCAACTACATTACGCTACCAGAAGAAGGACTGACCTACTCGACCGGGCTATACAAGCTCATTTCCAATAAACACGTAAAGATCAACGTGTTCAGGGAATATCCTTTTACTGCCGAAGGAGTCAAGAACGCGCAGAGGGACCTCACAGGTGGAAAGACCACTGGAAAATTGGTGATCAAGATATCCGACTGATCATCGTCGAATTGTGTGGGACTAAAGATGGCTTGTGAGAATAACCTGGAAGCTCTAGGCGGAGATTCTGTATGATAGAATTGAGCATGTTTGTAGAACTGTAGTCATAGACGCGGTGCATTTGGGGATTTCGCTCCCGTTGAATAGATGTACTACAACTACTGCCTTCAAGTTACCACAGCATAGCTAATCAGGTTTCGCTCGACCTTCCCCGTTCACCCTACTGCAAGTTTAGTACTTGTAGACACCACCTGGATATGCCAACACCTCGCCAATCCTCATAGATTCAAGGTGTTCTACAAAAAATTTTAATGAAATAGCCAATGTCTATAAGCAATTAACACCTAATGCTACATACATGATTAGGAACAACGACGGAATTAGTCGAACCTCCAGAGAAGATTCTCTTATTTTATTTTTTCTGTAGCTACCTCAACAGATGCAGGTGGATATCTGCAATAGCGATCAGAGATGAAAGAGACTGTCCATGTACCTGTGAAAGAAATAAAACCGATGCTCAGAACCCCAAAAAAAGATGAACACAAATTATCCAAACAAACGCACCTTCCAGCGCAGAATATATTGAGTACTCTTTCGCAGTGACGCCAGACACAGTGTGCGTTTCGAGAACTTTGGGAAACTTTCCACTTTTCTTGGTACTCAACTCGGAACGTTGATATGTGAAAGTGAAAGGAGGTTCTCCGATTAGCGTAAACACAACTTCAGCTTGATCACCTATAGTCGTCGAATGCGATGTAGTGAGGTCTTTTGTGCATGGTAGGAGTAAAGAATACCTTCATGGATGTCTTGAAGAATTTTCTTGCCGTGCCCGACCTGCGCAGATGGAAGAGGGTGTACAAGGTATCGCAAATCCGTCACTGCCGTCTTGCACATCTTCTGTTGATGAGCAACTGACACGATCGCAAACTCGCCTGGCTGTTGCTGGTTCATCGAGAATGGCGACGTCTTCACTTCTTGATTATACACCTTGCCATCGATTCGATATCTATCACATCACACGTTAATATACCAAAAGGCACCCAAAACGTTGTCAACAGTACCCAATTGTCCACGGCGGATTGCCTTCTAGTTGAAACTGCGAAACTTCTCCTTCACAGAAATGCTCTCGCCTATCAAATGGAACAATCGCGGCCGTCTCAGCAACGTCTACCCAGATGGACCTATACACTGGATCTGGCGTTGCCTGGTCACATCTAGACGCGTCCTGTATCGAGTCGATAGTCACTAGGTATGGTCCGATACTCTTGAAGCTGTACGTCGGTAAGTCTATCCTCCAGGTCATATCTCCGACTTGGACAGACGTTGTATACGTTTCGCCAGCAGCCAAGTTTTTGATAGACAGATAAATGGCAAACGGAGGGGTGCCTTCTAAGACGATAAGACCATCAAAACCAGTCGTATCCCGGGGAACGAATAAATCATTCAAGCAGTAGGCCATCCTATCCGTGTTCCTGAATCTGGCGGAAGGACGTGAAAGTACTTCCTGTTCAAACAAAAGTCGGTCTGCACGAGGAATGACAAAGTCCCGATGTTTTGCGAGTGGATATGCTGCATCTCCGATTTGCTTGACCTCATAATAGATTCGACCCGCTTCGTTTGTATGTAGCTGGAACCTGGTGCGTGGTTGGATGCTGTTAAATACCGGCTGATCTAGCAACCTGATACTGCCCGCTCCATTGTCTCGAGCGACGTTGTACATAATTTGGAACGGTGGTCGACCTGTAGGGAATTGTAAAGCTCTAGACGGCTTAAATGGACAATGATTCTCGCTTACCGGCGAGATCAAGGTCGACATGATCTTTGACGCCCTCACAAATCCGAGGTAATATGTGCGAAGCATTGAAATAATCATACGTAGACTCCGTGTCCGAAGAAAGCCTAGCAAATGGACGGGGAACCCAGTCAACAAGATAAGTAGATTCTTCATGGATAACGGATCCAGGGCATTGAGAGTCGGAAACCTGCAGAAGCATTTTACGATACTATGCCACAAAAATACCAGCAATACTCACCTCCAATATCTCATACAGGCCTTTCTGTGAAACCACAAGTTTGTCGTTGGCGGTTCTGAGTACGACGCTTCTCAAGTCGTTGGGAGCTTCGGTTCTGCGATATTTGAGACGCCAAGGCTGCATAAACACAAATCGATTATTTCGCAGCGTCATGAAATAAATATTGTACTCGCTCCTTCCCCGGTTAATCTCAGAGGCAAGTCAGCTTGCTCTTGCTCTAATACTGTTATATGACGTTTATCTTTTCCATAGAATCGTGCAGTGGGCTGTAATCAAGGTAGATTCTCAATCTAAGCTAGTACGTTGATAAATATCAGCTATCTCACCTTGATTCTCCTGACATTGACCGATATGCCAGGTACGTTTATCGGTCTCTTGCATCCAGAACTATCCTCGACACTAACTACAACAAAATCAACATAGTCGATAGACCAGGACTGTCAACTCACCAAGAAGAACTTCAAACGATCCTCCATCCTGATCAACCTCAATTGGTATAGGAACCCGCAACGTGTGCCTCGGAGTGACAATATTTGTCATGGGGACAATTTCTGACCCTCTTCGACCAACGACTTGGACCTCTAAATTCCACGGCCCAGTCCCCTGCGGTTGATGTCAGCAAAATAGCGCAATTTTCACGGAGCTTACACAAACCTTTAAATCAACGCCAACGTCCACGAAGCTACCTCCACAGCTGCTAATCGACTTCTTTTCTCTTCCTCCAGTTGAGTGGATAAAGTCTGCCGATGCCAGAGGATGTACGACCTGATCGATACTGGGTCCCTTCAAGTCCACTTTCTTGTAATTTGCATCACTCAATTGAGTGAAGCTGAAGCTGTAGTAGCCACTTTGCTCCGGCTGCAGTGTAAGATCCCCTCGGGATGTAGCGATAGTTTTGACTAGCTCACGGGGAGGTTCTTTGTCTCGTTGCATGCGGTAGTAAACCTGGAAGGGCGGGGTCCCGTGCAATACAAGAGAAGCAGACACACCAGTATCTCCAGAACTAAGGATGAATAAATGTTAGAGAAAATGACGCAAGAAAATCGTAAATGAAATACCACTCGTGGATCTTTTTCCACTCAATTTCTGCAGTAGGGTACGGCATCTCTACTACCTTGCATATCTCAGGGCTCAAAACATCGCCTTCACAGTATTTTCCCCTCACGCCCAAGATGGCGTACTCTCCGGGAGCGCCGACTCTTAAAATCGATTCCCTGCTGTCCTTCTGGGTCTTGATGGTTCGTGTCCAGGGTTTCTGTCTTTTATTTGAAACAGGTTGATATTTGATTTCAACATCCCAAGGCGAATCGAGTGGATCGGCTTCATGAGTGGAGATAGTAATAGGTGTTTCAGACCCTATAAGTACAGACGATGGATTACCAGGACCACATATCTTGAATGAAACTTTTGGTCTTCTCAACACTGTCACCGATCGTTTCGATTTATACTTGGACTGGATATGATCGCCATATTGTGGACCAATGGAAACGGTATTTCCAAACCGATCTGTAATGGACTCTAGTTCGTACAGATGAGTTCCGATCGCATCGAGAGCGACGGTTAAAGGGACTTGTAGTTTTTGCGGAGCTACGTTTCCGGAGTGCTTGTCTCTGACCTCGACTTGATCAGTATCAATACCTTCGACCGTGAAATACTCCCGTCTGCCATTGATATCTTTGAACCATCGCAAGCTGAGGGGTGGAACTCCGAATATATCTATATCGAATTTAAGGTCCTCGCCAGCTGCGGAGCCTGGATGGCCCGATACAACCCCAGGAGCGGCACACTTGACTTCATTCCCCCGAGATATCTCGTCCGGCACGAATTCAGCCTGAGGGCAAGGCGCTACAGTGACTTCCAACGGATACATTAGTCTTGCCTCGACGTTGGCAGCATCAAGCACCCGTTCCAACTGCAAAACGCCAGGCTTGGACAAGCGGATATATGACAATGTTTGTGACTTTTGAAGTGTAGTTGAAGAAGAGGCCTCGTCTGATGATTCGTCGTCATCATACTCGTCATAATCGGGATCATCTACATCTAGTTTCGAAGAACTTGGACTTGTGCGCGTCAACTGCAAAGTCTCCAATCGTGATTGTTCAATAGCCTTTAGATCTTTCGCGCTGAGATCTATTCTTTCCACTTTTTTAGATCCGTCTCCAGCTACGAATCCAATAGGTGTAAGACTATAACGCAATCCTATAGGGTTGGTGTTGTTTAGCAGAACAGGGATGAGCACGCTGCTGCCACCACTGTGTGAATCCAGGCAGAAGGTATTGGCATATGGGTTGAGTTGGGCGGTGCTGATTGGCGACATTCTGACTGTATGCTGGCCAAGTAAATGTGGGTCTCTTCCTTGATTTGACGAGGTAAGGAATCCCAATGGTCCGTAAGATGAAAGTATTTCAGTAATTCGGAAGGTGCTGGCGCTGGAAGCAACATCTCGATCTCCTGCATAATGGTGATAAGAGTCCTACCTGACAAGTCAAAAGAAAGCTCAGACCTGAAGCTGAAGATCCGAACCATGGCAAAGAAAGTCCCAGTCCAACATTGACACTAATTCCGCCAAACAGCATGCCATCCAAAAGACACATGGTTACTACTTGCAAGGTCACGATTGCAGGGCTATAGTGTAGACGTGGTATCCGGAGCTGACGAACAACGAGGATATAAAGCAAATCAGCGAGGATCCATTTCCCGGTATAACTGGTAGGTAGGGCTTCGTCGGAGGTTAACAGGTATTGGAACACGTCGAATAGTTTTACGGCCTGCAAGCGTGTTATTTTGCTGATTGACGGTATCTACAATGTAACGACCTGCCTGACACAGTAAACCAAGACTCAACGCGTAGAGACGTTGAGTAGGCACGTCAAAATAAGATTCTGGGATGAGCGGTTGCGGATGTGGGGAGTTGCCATTCGGTTTTGCAACCGGCATGGCAATGTACTGGTCTGATTCTGCTTTCGCCGTTCTCTTGGAAGACCCTCGACGTGAATATCGTCGTGAACAAAAGCACCAGTGTGGCGGTGGCCTTGAGCTTAAGAGCAAGAGGCGAAGTTGCAGAAACGATCGAACAATTTAAGACCTGACTACCGCGTGGACATTCAACAAAAAACAATACACCCGGTTAAAAACGTAAATAAATATGGCGACAGCAAATCTAGTTATGATCACTCCAACAACTGTCATGCAAGTTTCATGAAAGCAAAGTAGGCCGCCAATACCCAAAGCAATAGTTTTAGTTGAGGGTCCAATCCGGAGTAGTAGGCGTAGATATCAGATAGGATACCATTTGGCCTGGCTTGTCTTGGAGTCGCAGCAGAACTGCTACTGCCTAGCGTGTTCCCTTTGCCAACGAAAGGTTCTGTACCAATACCAGTCGAAGATGCATGTTTCTGAATAGTACTCTCAAGTGCCCTAGAGTAACCAATATAAGCTTGCGCAGTAGAAGCGGGATAGAAACATACGCCTTGTTAGCGCCTCTTACTTGGTCCACCTTCGTGCTACCCTTCAGAAATATGAAGGTTGGCCTGCATATCCTTGAGACAAGACCGACTACAGGGAACAGATACCGCTCACATAGCTGCAACCTGAAACCGTGTAGCAACATCCCGTGCATCGTCCACATCACACTTGAGGAAATTAACGTTCGTATATTGTTTCGATAATGCCTCGAACGTTGGAGCTATCATATGGCAAGGCCCACACCTAACCTCAAAGGTCATTAAAACGGGCAATATTAGATAAATGACGTGAGTGACAGACCATGTCGCATGAAAGTCGATAACCTTGTGAGGATTATAAGGTATGAATAATGAATGTGCTTAGCGATAGCCCTTACAGACAGCTTATTAGGGGCCTTGGTGAGGATGCCGTCTAATTGCGAGTTTGATGAAATAATAGTCAAAGTCATTGTTATCAGGAAAGTAAGTAAACTGGCGTTGTTGTAAAGATAGAACTAATAGTAGTAGCGAGTGACGCAACATGATGCCACGTGTACAAGTGCTTATCCGGGAGTCCTCGCTGACCACTTTTCCGCTACATCTTTCGACTCTTGTCAACTCTAGGGATGTCTACAGGCATTCAAACGATCAGATTTCGTCGACCGGAACCAACAGACAAGCAAGAACCTCAGAAACGCGTCAATAGACATGAAGGCATATTACAAGACCAGCTTCGCAGGTAGTTGGTTTCTTCGTGTGGGTTTCATTGGCTTATAACATATTATTTGGAGATCACAGCGAGCTCCTTGGTGTCCTAGTTTCTCCCTTGCATTTCGTATTTTATTGTTTGTAAGATTTTGTGCGGCTATGTATTCTAACATTCAGGACTGTGACGAAGGTCTGCATACGCTCATACCTGTCTCGATTGTTCACCAATCCCGCATCCTAGTATTCAATTTTTGGGAGCCTCTGCATTTTCTTGATCGAGGCTATGGATTCCAGACTTGGGAAACATCGCCTGTGTATGCAATCAGGAGCTACGCATATGTTCTTCTTCACCTTCTTCCTGCGAAAATACCTTCCTGGATTCTCGGACCTGAGAAGGTGATTGATTTATCTGTATCGATTGCAGAGTACTCAAAGATCTAGAGACCCGCATTCTTTGCGGTTCGCATATTCCTCGCCGTGATATGTACCCTATGCGAAGTGAAATTCTATCGTATGGTTCTTGAAAAGGTCAATTACCGTGTTGGACGATACATGTTCTTCATGTTGGTGACCAGTGCGGGAATGTGGAATGCGTCCACAGGTGCGGAGACGACGTGCTTTTTCTCATCTTCATCGTCATCCTCATTTTACATTATTTAGCCCTGCTTCCTTCCTCCTTTGCAATGTATTTTGTCACGCTCGCCTTTGCGTACACGATAGAACCTGCCAGTTTAGTCAACTCCAATCGGACACGTCTCGCGACGCTACTCTTCGCCGCGGCTGCGATCGTGGGCTGGCCATTTGCTCTGGTTATCGCAGTTCCTTTCGTTTTTGAGGAACTGTTCATGTTTGCCGGAGATATTGTCCCAGAACAAGACAAAAATAAATGGATTATCAGTAGGTGGATCAGATTATTTAGGTCAGGAGCAATTGCCACTCTGATATTTGTGGGTATCGTTCTTCATCTTATCTGCGTCTGCATGCCGGCTTACTTTATTTTAAAGTTGCCAGTGGTCATTATCGACTCACTTGCATATGGTAATTTGACCATTGTTCCGTGGAATATCATCAAGTACAACATATTTTCGTCCGGTTCTGGTCGAGGTCCTGAGCTATATGGAACGGAACCGTGGAGCTTTTATATTTACAATCTCATTCTGAACTTCAACGGTCTTTCGCTGCTTGCTCTATTATCCCTTCCTGCTCTCGCAGTCACCAGCTGTGTAGATAAAAAACGCATACGTGTGGCAAAGCCTGGACCCGAGCGCAGCAGCCAGTTTACACTCCTTGCAATGAGGCTGCTCCCGCTGTATATCTGGTTTGGGATATTAAGCGGACAGCCACACAAAGAGGAGCGATTCATGTTCCCGGTCTATCCTTTGATCTGTTTCAATGCCGCTGTAACTTTGTATCTTGTTCGCGGATGGTTTGAGGTTGTTTATCTCAAGGCGACCAATTCTCCGTATCAGGTTAGCGAACTTCTGTCCTTCCAGTTTGTTGCGACTAGTCCTGATATATTTATCGAAGGCTTCTAAATCTTCTCTGTTTAGTCGCCTGACGCTGTCTGTGATACTCACGTCATCCTTGCTTTCGGTTTCTCGGATCATGGCTCTGTGGAATTATTATCATGCTCCGATGACCATCGTTTATCAATTCGAGCAGCACGAGCTGCCTCGATTATTAAATGCCACAGGGCATATACCATTAATTCACTCAGATGAGGATGGGCATACGGCTCGGATCGACCTATCACCGGTGAAAGGTTTTGGGCTAAGGTTGTGTATTGGGAAGGAATGGTATCGATTCCCTGGAAGCTACCTGATTCCTGATGGTGTAAGAGTTGATTGGTTGAAGAGCGAGTTTAATGGACTTTTGCCTGGACACTTTGAACGTGCTGGCGAGAGTTCATCGTTATTTTGGTTTAATGACGGGACTAGGGTGGTGCCAAAGGGAATGAATGATCTTAATCGTGAAGACCCGATGCATTATGTGAGTTGAATTCTAACATGTTTATGATCCACCTGTTGATGAGGATCCTACTAGGCTGATATAAGTATGTGCGATTATCTGATTGATCTAGATTTTCCTCTCCACCCTGTTTCTTCTGCCCACGAGCCACGGTATGTTACGGATGACGCTTGGCAAAGGGTTGCGTGTGTACCGTTTTTGGATGGACAACATTCGTCACTGGTCACGAGGATGTTGTGGATTCCTGGTGAAAGATGGCAGAGAGGGAATGAATGGGGAGAATACTGTTTGCTGAAAAACAGCGAGAGAGTTGGACAGAAGGAAAGGCAGTTGAAACTTACAAAATAGAAAGAAACTAAAATATTCGTAATCAATCCGATGATGGCCTTATCTTTGGTTTCGTGAGTTACAAAGACTCGAAGGAAACTGCTACCTTCTATAGTAGGTACTACGACAGACTACCCTACTCATGATGTTGAGCTGTAGAGATGTCCGTCTACTATTCTCCCAAGCCCCAACAGGTTGCTCTTTCAAGTCCTCCGAATATTTGTCCAGTTTCGACGGCCGTCCGAAGCCATTTGGAGTTGCGGGATGATTCCGATCTTGCTCTTCCATGAATACTCTCTGGATCTGCGTTCTAGAGTCCCGGCTGATTGCACCAACGATGAGACAGAGGATGCATGATGCTGCTGTTTTCTTTTATAGTACAGAGAAGACTGAACGGAGTTCCTTCCGAAAGCTCTACTACTTCTAGCGTTGAAACTTCAAGTCGTCCTTCGTCGAATCCGAAGAAGCTCTGCGATTCTTGCCTCGAGGCGGGTCATCTTGACAACGCTGTCAACATCCAATCCACTGGTTCTACTGTGCCACGCTGCTCCATCGTCTTCCCCCTTCTTTCCAATGCCTTCAAAAAAATCTGCTGTTGGTCGCCGTGCCTCTCCGATTCTTCCCTCACCCTCTGAGCTCGTTCCCTATTCGGTCCCGCCGGCTATCACCATTGTAGCCGGACTGATGTCACGAAAGAAGGCTTTCATCGAAACAAACAGTGACATCGTCTCTGTGCAATTTACCCGTCCATCGTCTTCTCGTATTAGGAAATCAAGCCCCAACATGCTCCAGGCCTGCGCGCCTACTAGCAAAGATCTTGGTAGTGGACGATCACCTCGTCTGACACCACCCACTTGCTCTAACAGTGCTGACAGACTATCCCCCCTCTTGTCCCTGTTAAATACCTACCAGTCTTCTCCTGGGTGGTCCACTATACCGATCAAACTGCGTCACTGTACAATGTCCTCGAGATCGCCTCTTATTAATTTACCACATCATCTAGCTTGGCTGCAAAACATATACATCGATTTGTGGATTGATCAAGAGGGCTTTCGTGCTGTTTACCCGACCTTCAAACTCGTTGGGTACACCAAATCTGAGCTACCACCTCAAGATATTGCAACCATAGGCGGTGCGTAATATTTTATGCACCAATATTACAAACTCGGATCATTGATGGCAGTTATGTACACAAATTCTATACAGATCTTGGGATGGCGGAATTTATGCCATTGAAGAGAGAGAGTTTTGTCTTTCATCACGCAACCCTTGATGCACCGCCTATGATGAGAAGGCTGAGCGTCAATGGAGACGAATCAAGAGATTTCCTCTCACAGCACGCGCACCTATCTCTAAAATCTAATAGTGGAGTTCAGGTGTACACAGTGCACGGTATCGAGCCGAAGAGAGCTGGGCAGGGAGATGATGTCACCGGTTTTGATTGGAAGTTCGAGTATGCCGTGGAAGATAAGCGAAAACCGGGTGGGGAGAAAGTCGGACATGGTGAGAAGATCTTGACGCCTCTGCGATTTAGCTGTTCCCCGGGGTTGGTTCATCCGAGGCAAGGGAGGAAGGTTACGGTGATGCAAGTATGGAAGAAGAGCGTACAACCAAGGGTTTTTGCGGGCAAGGTGGAACTGCCGAAACCACCGGATGCTATCTCTGGTGCTTCTAGACATTCTTCGTCATCTCAAGGGTTCTCGCCCAAAGGAATAAGGAAGTTCTCCGGGGGATATAAGATGGCGATATGGGGCATCAGTGGATCAAGAAGGCCAAGATCAGCATATGGACCCTTAAAGGAGAACGATAGCTGGGAGGATATTTCTTTGGAGGACATGCGGCAGTCGGAGGCAAAACAATCGTTGACCCGTCGACGGTCAACTCCTTCGCTCAGGGAAGGATTCGAGGTTCTCCGAAGCAGCGCAACGAGTATGGTATCAAGTAGGAGCCGAAGTATGGACGCTCGGTTTGTGGACGTGGATGGAGTTCCTAGTCTGGTTCAAAGGCAGGTGGTGTCCGCGGATGAATTGGAACACATGCTTCTGATAGAAGACAACCAGCGCCGGTTAGACGCCGAGGGTTACGAGGGGGTCCATCAGTGGAAGATGGAAGAATATTGTGGTACACTTGATCCGTCTCCATTCTGTCAGGACGAACAGAGGTGACAAATGGAGTGGGAGAGCTGCTGGACCAGTCTTTCCAGGGGAGAGTTCGCAAAACTGCATTCCTTTTTTTTTTTGATTTGCCATGTCACATCTTAAGCCTCGAAAGAGTATAATTCAAGTTCTGCATTATAACTACAACAATAATACCAGAAGACAACAGACACATATTGCACACACATATATAAACACAAAGATACAAGGATCTTGAACAATTACACTTGCGTGCTCTTTCTATTCACACTCTTTGCTTTGAATTCCCGAAGTGGTAACACTTCCCACTGCCGCCGAAGAGCTGCCTTTGTGCTGACTGGCACATCCAAATCAGCCTTACGTATGGAAACCACGCTCACAAGACGGAGAGGATCTCGGGAATCGTCTATTTCATTCTCCTCACTTCTATCCTGCTCCAAGATCTCATCTTCTTTGAGATCAATATCACCACCGGAGACCTGCTCTGGGGTGGCTTCGGTGTGTGCAACGCCGGACAAGACCGCCATGGAATTGGTTAGTGCAGACGAAAAAAACGCAGAAGCCTGGTCGAGTGGGGTGGGCTGGCGGCGCTTTGGCACCGAGGTGAGGAGGTTCTTCTTCTCGGTCCAGTCATCCCCGGCGGAGAAAGTCGGGTTGTAAGAGAACTCGACAGATATTTGGCCGCAGTGTTTGTCGTATGAGAAGTGGGGGAGAGGATGTGAGTATAGGCTTGGGTATGGGTCTGTCATCGGACGTCTGTGCCTAAGGACTAGACGGCCGGATGCTGGGTGTGCGTGAATAATAAGTTTTGAGGTTTGGCGAAGGGTTAGGAGAAGACGGGAGCTCACCTTGAACATCAATTGCGTGTCCTGAGGCTCGTGAGCAGAGTGCGCCGGTAGAGTCGATGAAGAAGACCTGGATATTTAGTCTCTATTCGAAAGTCATTTGCAAAAGAAAAATATTGCAATGACGAACCTGGTTATCGGCAGCTGGATCCCTCAGAGCTATCACAGGAAGACGCGAATGTCAAAAAGAGATGGAGGTCAGTAATGAGGGGAAGCTTACACTCGACTAGGGATTGCTCTTTTTCAAGCCATAAAATAACAGGTGCGTCGTCTGCGGCGCTATCTCCTGCGACATCGAGCAAGCGATTTGCAGCTAGAGACTTGATACAGAAATACCCAGTAGGGAACCCGGAAGACCCTGCGGGAGGCGCTGGTTCGATGTGCATGCTGGAGATGGGGACAAGAGGTTGAGGACTTGGAAGTAGGTGATGCTGTGCTCAGACTTTGCAGAAGAGCGCTGAGCGCTGAGACTTGTGATCGTTACGGGCATGACGTGAGGACGTGACCTGCCGACTGAAAAAAAGCACATCTAGAAGGACAGTCGATTTAAATCAGCCTGGGAATACAAAACAAGGATTGTAACAACAAAGGGGTCATAACCAGTGTATTACTTGTGTTCAAGTATTCCTGTTGAAAATAGGATTTGTGTGGGCGAGAACAAGACAAGAGCTACCAGTGTTTACAGTAAAATGTAACTAATGTTCAATCTTCAACCAAGGTACGTCATCGATTTCAACAATTCCAGAGCAATATATCTTGGAAAATCTGCCCATCCATGAAAAACCAGTCAGTGGGACGGGTCACATCAGAGATAACTTCACCAAATCTGGACAGCGCTGATCTTACCAATCATCATCTCGCGTGATGTGACACTCGGAGAGCAATAGGAGCTTGAGGAAGGTGAAAAAGCAGGCTGTCTCACTGGCGGTATACCATTGTAGCACGACAATGCGGGCATTTTATAGATATTCTGAAAAAGCGGGTGTCTCGGAAGATTACCGGATTGGGAAAGATGGATGCTGAATGTCTCATCTATCTTTCCCAATCCGGTAATCCTCCGAGACACCCGCTTTCAAAATATCTATAAGTTCCCGCATTTTCGTGCTGAAAATCCCATCACAACTCAACTCAGGCATTATCACAAGTACAGCACATCATCATACTCTTCTAAACATCCTTCATCAATTATCACAATGAGGATCTCTATCACTTACTCTATGGTCTTGACTGCTCTTGCTCTCTCATCTACAACCCTGGCAGCACCCACAAACTTAACCACCCGAGAACACATTGTATTCCGTATGTCCCTTCTGACTATCCTTATAAACACATTCACTGATGAATACCTACAGCTGTCGATGCTCATGGCTTGAATTCGCTGGTAGGTTCTGCACCTGTCCTAGGTCCCATGTTGGCACCTGTTACCTCTTTGCTCGGCTCTATTGGCGTCACTGATCTCACCAAGTTGACACAACAACAACGAGATATCATCTCCAAGTTGACTTCAGCCATCTCTGGTGTCACAAATAAGGTCAAAGCTACTCTCCCTGCCTTGCCTATCAACCCCCCTATCAACCTCCCCATAAGATCAGAGGGAGAAGGAGAACATGTCTCTTCGTATTTTGCATCCAGTGATGTTGAAGATCACGCTGAATCATCTTCTGCGGCTCAGAAACGCCAATTTGGGGGTATTGGCATAGGGGCAGAGTTCGGAGCACTATTTGATGAGGAGGCTGGCACCTTGGAACCAAATCCGTACTATGGTGACTATCTGAAACGTCGATTCGGCGGAACAGGTTCTCCGGAACACTCTGGGTTGCCTTCTATGACTGAGAAACGGCAGTTCGGTGCTATCGGACCTGCAGCAGAGCTTGGAGCATTGTTCGACGAAGAGGCTGGCTCGTTGGAACCAAACCCTTACTATGGCGACTACCTGAAACGACAAGTAGACAGTGCGGATTCTCCGGAAGACTTTGAAATGATCGATGATGATTCTATCCCTCCCGCTCGCGGAGATTTGAGGAGGCAGGCTCCGGCACCTTCTGTCCCTCTTCCAGTTGGGGTTGCCACTCCGACTGGGGTTATTCCTAGTGTCGCGCCCCCTTTATTCCCACTTGGACCGAATGGTGTAAAGGGATTGGTCTCGTCGCTGGTTCAAGCAGAGCCTACTGGAATCCCCAGTACTCCTGTTTAACTTTTGTCACTTCACTATACCCTCAACCATGTAAAGAATGTAGTGCACTTGTCTATAGATGTTATTGAATGAAATCAAACTCTTTTCTCTCATGGTGTGTTGTAGCAGTTGTGTGACGTGAATCAGCTAAATGACCTTCAAGATTTAAGATCTAAGCGGATCAGTATCATACCGATACAAAGCCAGTATGCATGTGTACACAAAGAAAAGCTAAGTCTTCGTCCCATTCCTTCCACCCCCCGTCCTTCTTCTTCCACCTCTAACCGTTCTTTTAGTGGTGCGCTTACTCCTGCAGACGTCACAATACCAAGTCCCGTCTGGAGGTACCGTCAAGCCGATACACGCAAGATGGAACTTTGCAACAACAACAACAGTCAGCTCACAGTTCGACTCGTGATAAAAATGAATCAAACGTACCCATTCCCGCTCGCAGTTACGGTCGTCACAAGCTATCATCTCACCATAACTGACTCCATCGCAGAAACAGTAAGTCTTGTTGTCATCGCCGTCCCCTTCCCCATCGCCTCCGACGCCGTTTTCCGCTTGGGGATTTACGGCTCCTGGAATGGAGGCACCCATCGACACACCCATAGGATGTGAGTTCCCTCTTGCGACAGGCATACCTGGGCCTTCTAATTGGTTATTGTTCAATGCCCATTCTGCCCCGGGCACAGCATGGATATTATGGCCGTTGGCGTAAGGTAAGGGTAGTGAAGGATGCAAGGAGGACGATGTGGGCGGTTGGTTGTTATAGAGTTCCCGGCTACGACCTGGTTCGAACTGGTCTGTCGCGTTGGAGGTAACTGAGTTTAATCTGGAGCGCTTGTTCGGATTACTTGCAGCGTGTACTCCATTACGTGAGGTGCCGTTTCCGGTGGGTTGTCGTGAGTGAGATTGGACAGGCATATGGGAGGTCACTGAGAGTAATGAGTCTGCAGGGGACGTGGCTCGCTCAGTCCTACAAGTGCGCGCGCAGCAAATCCGTTGGTAAAAAGAATGGAAGAGGTGAACAAAATTTATCAAGTACCTTCTTCCTCCTCGAGCACCGTTCCGTATCCGTTGTACACCATTTAGATCGTTCGCCTTTTCTCTGCGGGGTGTCTTTCCAGGTCCAACGTCCACATCATCATCTTTCGCCGCTCGTCTCCTCTTATTTGGACTAGTTTCCAACCCATTAGTATAAAATGAAGTCAAATTACCTCCCCTTCTCTGCCTCCTGCCTGTTTCCACGGCTGAAAGCGGCGGGAAGGACTTGGTAGTGACGTGTGGGTATACAGTAGTCCTGTTAAGCACCGAGGAGTCGAAGTTGGGTAGATAGCGAAGCAAGTCGATAAGGTGATGCTTATGGTTTTTGAGATTGTCGGCGGCAGCACTTGCGACGCGGATTTTGTCTTCGCCACCGAGCTTTAGGCGGTGCGCCTCCTCGCCAATTTCTGACAACAGCCATAGACGGTCTTCAGGAGACGCTGTCCGGTCCTCGATCATCCCAGTGAGCTTGTTAATTTTTGTGGTGATTAGCGTCATGGAGGAGGATAGGACTGCATCGAGTTCGCGCAGGTCTGCAAAGTTTCGGGAGAGGTCTAGTGGAAGGGAATCGAGGGAGTGCGTGTACTCGGCGAGAAGGGCGAGCGAGTAGGCAGGGTGCGCCATGACATGTGCGAGACAAGGACTGGAGACGGCGAGCGGGGCGGATTATGGGTTCCGGTCATGTGCCCCGAGATCCCAGATTAGGAAGGTTCAACTGAATCCTGTGCGATCCCAATTGTTTTCATATGTTTTGAGAACACACACATATATATATCGATCTAATTTTGCGACAATAGAGCTACAGATTTGTGATGGTGTCTACGGTATACAACGGACATCAAGGTGCGTGTCGATGGCAATACAACACGGAATTAGTGCTGATGATAGTGATAAAAAAAAAATCCCCATAGTAGAGATGCACGGATCGCGCGATGAGTGTGTGGGCGGATAGCGTCAACGCCGATCCCTCCTCTCTCCTCTGCTCCTCTTTCGCAAAAGACCCCCCTAACCCCGTTTTCAAGAACTGAACAAACCACCATGTACCAATTTCTTCAACACAGAGTTCCTCCGCCTGTTCTTACTCTGCGGGATGTTTTGAGCTGATGACGGGGTAAGTACTTTGCCTAGGGCAGAGTACATAGGCATTTGCGCCTGGTGGAACCCAGCAAACGCGTTCGGCGCTGCTGGAGCCGTTGGGAAGAACCCGTATTTGGGGGAGGTGGGAGGTTCGTATGAATAAGACGACATGTCGACGGTTTTACGCGTTATGAAGATTGCAGGTAATGGGATAATGGTAATGTGTGTGTGTGT
>QGOD01002546.1:22664-38709 GCA_003313065.1 Sarcodon sp. MG97 | reverse complement strand
GTGAACCGACAGTTGGAAATCAACGTTATTGTTCAACCTTTTTAAATGTCGTCGTCAGGCCAAGCGTCACATATCAGACATAGAGCGCTACTTTGCACCTAGACATATTTGGCCTCTACCTTGTCTGTGGCCATACCACTAGACCATCTTCCTTTCTAGGAAGAAGGCCGCCGTCGTTTTTGGATGCCTCGTGTCCCACCGCTCGGCATGCTCCGAATGAGCTTGCGCTTAATTTCCCAGAAACAAGGGCGATCGTGTCTCGTTCACCTCGATGTGGCTCAAGGGGGAACGGAATATGCATCAGAACTCCAGGCCCGCCATCAGCAAAAAGCATATGCTGGATATCGATTCAAATACGTCAAAGGCTACTATCAACGCAAGAGGTCTCTGGAGAGACAAATAAGAAAGATCTTCGTGAAAAGGCATATACGCGTTCTAATTAATATCGACCCCATCGTCTTGTTGAACATTTGATAAAATAAATACTGTGAATGCGATTATTATGAGGTAAATAACCCAAGTCCCAATAATGTCGATGTCAAGAGATGCACAGAAAAATTGTATAATCAGATATGAGCCAGACGATGACGATGACGACGACGACAATATTCCAGACGATCCTGTACGTACCATCATAGAAGCGCTTGGCCATCTTTGCCACTAGTAACAAGCTGTTTCCAATCCTGTCTCCATCGTTGCATATTCATCCGTATTTTCGGATTACCCATGACTGTACCAATCCAATTCAACAGTACATCGTCATCTTCTGGCACAAAGAACGACGAGAGCAAAGAAAGAATCGTCTCAAAATTGGCTGAATTCGATGTTATCTGGTCTAGAAAGACAATTCGTATACCAAATTTTAATGTATAACAAAAAGGCTGACCTTTATAGACCCAGACGATAGCGACTGCCATGACCACAAATAAATCGGGTCCTTCCAAGAAAAACACATCCCATAGCCGAAGTTGTGTATGGAAAGGCACGGAATTGGCAAACAGTGTGATGTACCACTTCGTAGCATACGACGTCGTAGATATCATATGCTTTTTGAAGGCGTCGTAGACGGCTGGCATCATCAGTTGCGTTATACGCTCTTGAACAAAAATCGCCTCCAACAAGCCAGGAAAACCAGGGCTAAAGATCGAATGCATCGAGTATGCGTCATGCAATCGCACCAAGGAAGCGTACACCCGCTCCGGATCGAGATACGACAGGAGTGTGGCTGCAACCGACCCCATTCCTTGACAATATCCACACACCGTACATCGGACAGAAAACGCATGAAGGACATGGAACAAAGACCGTTGTCTTTCAAAATACAAAAATTAGATGTTACTAAATAATTTAGAGTTGAAGACCACGTACCCGTGACCGTATCTTGTCCGGAACATGACATGCCCACTGATAGTCCGTGGCACATCCAAATCAATCTGAACGTCATATGTGGATGGCTTATTCAAAGCGTCGTGATGTTCTTCAAAAAGCTTGTCCAACTCTCGTTTATCTGTCTTGGCCATCCTATTCATCATCAATTCCCAAACTGCGCTCCTCCAGCAATCGGGGATGCCCTTGAACGTGCGCTCCCGCAGCTTCGCCTCCTTAGATGGCTTTACTTCCCATACCGCAACATTCTTGCCCGGATCCCGAACTTTTGCTTCCAACATCCGAGCCCATTTCAATGCACGGAAAATCTCTTTCTGTGGGCTGGGTGGAGCGGTTGTTCTTTGTGATGGAGGCATAGTTGGTTCAGCAGTGGTTATGATTGGGGGTAGCCGTGAAAGAGTTCTGGTCAGCGGTTGTGATGCCAACGGCGCCAGTCGATCATGTGAAGGCGTCGTGAAGAATCCGTAACTGAGTGTCTGTAATGTAAAACAACGTAGATAGAGATGAAATAAAAACTCACCGATCTAAACTAGAAAGTACTTCGATTTCTCTATCAGTCAAGTCTCGCCTCTTTTCCAATTCATTGCCGATAGCCTCCATCGCCCGGAGTTCACTTTCTCGATTTGCGCCAATCTTTGCCCGAGTTCTTTCCACACCCTCATTGTACCCATCACCTTTCACACCAACGCGCTCCAATTCGGCATATGTTCGCCGTACATGAAATGCATCAGGGTCTTCTCCCTCCAAGGGACCATCAAAGCTAGAAGAATGGCTGATAGGGGATGTATGAGGTGAAGGCAGAGGTGGCAGAGCAGAAGAAATATGAAGCGATTGTAGACGTGACTGAGGTCGTGACAAAGATGGTGGTTCTGGAGGGGAGTCCGACATATGTTGAGAGGAATGAGGAGAGGATGCACGACTTTGAGTTCTTGGTGTCGCACGAGGACTAGGGGTGAGAGAGTCGAGTCGTTTGTGAGAAGGAGGCCGCGATATAATATGATTGCCTGGAAGGTGATTTGAACGTAGGGTATCATCTAGGGGTGTCGAATATGTCGTCTCGCTGGTGAATTGATGTAAATCCAATGGAGAGGATGGCTGTATACTTAGAATCGGTGGATCGTAAGTAGAGTCATAATAAGCGCTATCTTCGATAGTGTGGTGACCCGAACGGAGAAAGGATTGACGGTATTTGAGATTGGCGTCGAGGCTCAGGTTTGCGTGATCGGCAGATGTCGGGAAAGACCAGCCTCTCCCTTCGTCTCCGTACATGGAATAAATGGTAAAAATTGTTGTTTCAGAAGAGGTGCGCTCTTGGTCGATGGATGGCGTCGTCGACAATTCCGGCGTTGCCTGTGTAGGGGTCGACAGAGTGGATTTACAGACAGCGGGAGTGATTGGGACGAGGTCGATATGCAGCGTGTCCATCAACCAATAGGTCAAGGACCAGAGCAGAGATGGAAAAAGAGAGAAAGGAGCGTATGCAGTGGAATCAAATATCAAGGTCAGGGCTGCATCGAAAGAAGGTAGATCACGCTTCGACACTGGGTCACTTTCATCATTTCTCCACATATTCTGTAATAGCCTGTGCTTGACTCGGCCGCATAACAGCCAAATGACAAACAATTCACGTCTCAAGTCATCCACATCAGTTTCAGCCCAGGCCATGGCAGTTTACGCTGTGCTTATTGAGAGACTAATAAACGCTAGTGAAAGACTCCGAAGCATTATATATCATATAATCCACTGAGGGAGATTGGGATGGGTGGCGGCCAACGCTGTTAGTGGGGTACAATCTTTCCAAGCTCTCAATTGACTCTCGGAGTTTCACCGCTGCACGAGCCCACATCTGGTACGGGAACCCCAGGCACGGATTCTACGGACACTTGTGCACCACTAGTTATCGAATTGTTTGCCAGGACCAAATCACCGAAAATTCGCATGGGTACCAGGCTACTGGAAATGCGCTGCTCGAATGACACATGGACATGCATTTCCAAAACGGTCTTCGTGAACCCCACTGAGCGACGGCCACCGATACTGAAAACCGCCCACCCACGTGATACCGTGAACCTTGTAAATATTGCTCACGGAGGCGCTAATTGTCGCATTCAGCAAGCCCTCGTCTGCGACTGCGGTTACATGAATGACTACATGGTCTGGATCAAGTGGGTGGCGCAAATGATTGAGGACGTGTAATTGTGTAGATGCAGTTATACCTGTACCTGGTGGATCAGTCTATTCTTGTGACCAAGGAGACGGAAGGACTTTGGGCGGAGAAAGATACGCGCCGCTCAACGCTATGATGGGAACTTCAAAGCCTGGCGGCGGATATGACTTCATGTTTGCCATAGGAAGGTGGCACGCTGAAGTCATTTAAAGTGAGAGAACGTTCCAAAGATTTCAGTTGAACATTCATAGAAGACTTTAAGCCGCGGTAATGGCACGCGTTGGTTGCATACAAAAGGAAAAACTATACCATACCAGTTAGCTGGTTGGTGATGACGTTTACCTCAAGCTCGCAAAGGATACTCTATCAAGAGTGAGACAGAAAAAAAGATTTCATTCTATGACGTTTATTAGCGAGTGTACTGCATACTTTACATGGTTGAGGGTATAATAAAGCCAGAACAGGAGTACTAGGGATTCCAATACTACTGCTGCATACTATTTCGAAGCCCCGGATGCAAAAAATCAGGAAAGTAGTTTATGGTTTCTCCCTTACAAAGGCTGATCCTGGCGGTAGCCCCCCCACTATATTTATTACCTCGCCGACGGAATGGGGCGGGGTCAAGAGCCCATATACTGACTTTTGCTTCTTGATGCCCCACATCTTCACCAGAGAACTTCCCGATTCCTTCGGATGAGGTCCCATAGAATAGCGATTTTTTACAACTTGGGACAGCGTCCACCGGTAATCTTGACAAGTTCCTCCTGTCCCGCTTTCCCCACACTTGGTTTACGCTCACGTTCCCCAGTGTGATCATGCGCTGCTCGCTTGGGCTTGATACCGTACACTGTACACTTGAACTTTAGACACATGCGTGAGGTGAAGTCTCTCGATTCATCTCTGCGGTCTCAGGCCGTTGACGTGGGCCTTCTCCTCATAAGCAATCTATATTACATATTCATGGAAGACTTATCATTACCTTTCGGTTGCGATGTCCTGTTGCAAGGAAGGGCGTCAGCTGTGTATAAAGTGTCTCGGGAGAATTATATCTATACCAATATGGAAATGGCATTCAGGCTCGGATGACGACGGCGTTTACCTTGAGTCGGATCGTAAGGGATTTTATTAGAGCCAGGAAGAACTCAATAACGAGTGTTCATCTTCTCCATCTTGAAATTCACACCCTCGAGCTGCGTGTTGCAAGATGGGGGATGATTGGCGTTAACAATTGTTCCACGCTGAATACGAAATCTGACGAGAGATATTGAAAATGTTGAAACTGGCAGCCCAAACCAGATGCGGAACCTCAAATTGCATGTAGCCCTTACCGCATAGCGACACCCTAAAACCGTTCTACGCTTCGAAGAATGGTTAGGCCCTTCTAAAATAAATGGTATAGTTGTACAGACCTTGTAGGGGGTTGCCACATCAGAAAATGATGCAGCGCATGTGGTGGCACATGAAAAAACAGATATTCAATATTCAAGAGGGAAATTCAGAACAAGGGCGGGCTCGAATGGTGAAACTGACAAATGTCCAATTGTGTAATAAAAGCCGGAAGGCGTCAGGCTGTCTTCAAACAAGACCGAGTGAAGCAGATGCTGCAAGATGGCTTGCCTAAACCTTTCGCAACAACAGTCGGGGAGATTAAAGTATTGCATGGACTTGTGCAAGTCGACATCATGCACCGCAGAGTGGGCACAATGGTTCTACTTGTGGATTCCGGAAATTGAGAGTTATTCGATGCGTCAAAATGTTGTTGTGTACGTTCGTAGCATAATCCTGGAAGACATAAATACAAAGAGTTTTGTGCGCCTGACGAAATATCCCAATTGAGAAACTGGGTTCTATGCCGTTACGGCGTGACCGATAATGCGTAACGAAATAACATAGTCACTAACTCTGGGCGTCTTGGCACTTGTTTACAAATTTGCTGAACCAGATGCGAAAGGTTCAACTCGTTACCTGGTTATATATGTGTGAGTATATCATTGGAACTCGGAGACGACCATAGAATTAATTCACAATATGACCTGAATTTTCAAAATTCGAAATTCAAGTTTGTCAGTAAGAATTGGATGTAAAGAGAGGATTGTCCTTGGACATCACCCAACTGCAACTTGAGGCTTGAAGGTTGAGTTCAGCTCACCTTTGGGTGTTCAGAATCGACAATTTTTGTCCTTGAATCATCGACTCTGCTGTGTCGTATAGCATAGTCAAGCACGATGCAGGACAAGCTCTTCTCAAGATTCTCTCACAGTTACTATTAGACCACTGGCTCATCCACGGTGTATCTCTTGTGTATGAACATTGAACTGGTGGGCCTGAAATCACAAATCAATTCGTCCTACTCACGTTACTCTACTTTAGAGGTCATCAGAGCGCCCTTGCTGGAACAGTTGGAATGCCGGAACAATCACATCACGCATCTAATAAAACACAGGTCGTCTCGTGTCGATGCACGATACCATAACGAGGTACATGCACTTGTATTCACCTACAGGAACTAGCATATTCTTGTTGGACAATTATCGGAAATCGGAGACTATCCTTGATCCTGCAAAGCATTGCATCTTACACATGATATGGGGCACTTCTATCATGCGTACTTGACTGACTAAACATGTCTGGATCAAGCTTCCTGGGTGAGCTTGGTGATAATCAATGATTTTGTACCCACTAGCGTCAGTTACTTAGTTTTTCGACAACTATTGGTGGCTGCGTTCGTCGATGGATTCGAGGACACCGATGAAGCCCCAGAACACTGACTCTCAAACGAGGCACAAGAGAGGAAGTGTTCTGTACCGTGCACGCTAGCCCGCCTATAAGTATTGACTAAAGCCTGCTTCACTTTGTAACTAAACCCACCAAACGAGCAGGAGTTTGCTTACACTTTCTGCAGCAACCTCATTCGTGATAACATACAGTATCTCCCGGAAGCTTGAATGACACCATGTCGCGTTCCACCGTCGGTTACATACTGTTGAGATTTTTGAGACCTCCTACCCCCGAATGAGTGTCAATAGGAAGTGCAGACCAGATTTCTGATGGCCTCCCGGATCAGAATGCAGCACATAAGATCACTGGGAGCCAAATGGCTTGCTGAAAGTCAACCGAGTGTTCTGGACAACCCAACAAGTCGTAAAACTTTTGTGAAAATTCGTTCAAAGTTTCATGTGGACTTATAAGCGCGCTCTATAATATTTCCATGGAGCGGAATAATTGAAACGAATCGGGCCGAGACAGTCTGTTTCGAATCGTTGATACAGCCAGGCCGATTGGAAAGGATCATGTTGACGGTTTCTAAATTCACATCTCTCGTCTATCAACTCGATAGTCAAGTTGTACTACGGTCCTCCCGCTTGATCTCTGGTGGCATACTCCCGCTCTCATTCAAGCTTCCTACGCCATCAAATCAAACCCATGTCGCTAGCTGCAGACTCTGACAAGACGAGCGTGGGTGGTAGCGAGCCGAAGACTCCGCAGCTCGGATTCAGTGTCGACGACGCTTTTACTGAAGGAGACGATTACGATATTCCAGACGACTTTTCTAGTGCCGCTATCCGTGCAGAACTTGCCAAAAACCTCTCTCACATTGACACAACTGCGCAAGAATCTACGAGCAACGGCAGGCAGAGTCGTGAGCTGACTCGGGACCCTGATGCGTCGGTTTCTACAATTGATATCAACGGTTCTGAACGATTGGCCTCAGTCCCACTTCCCTCTGAGCTTTCAAGAACTTCTTCCTACCAATCTTCCTACTCCCTAGGATCGATTACGTGTCAAAGCTCGTCACAATTTTCTCCTATATCTCTTTCCGACGTTCCGATACATGATTCTCCCGAGGCTACGGGTCCGAAGGAACCACATCCTTACCCTAACGTGCACATAGAGATAATGGAGGATATTAAGCCTCACGCCCAGGTAGTCCACGCACCTGAAGTCGAGTCACCTCTGCCCTCCCCGTCCCCATCCCCTTCAACGGAATCTTCACGCCCTCAATCTCGGCATGAGCGCTCACCACACGCCTCTGCTTCTTCCAGCGCGACTAGTTATACCGTTAGCACACTCCCACCTGATATTCCTGTTTCCGCCACTGTCTATCCTACACCTCCGTCCTCCGCCTCAGCTTATCCAAAGTCAGGGACCTTACCAAAACACAAAGCAACACGTTCAACTGGCCCAAGTGCACTTGATATGGTTGTCAGCAGAACCAGACCAAAATTTCTTCCTCCGAAACCTCGGGAAGAAGATTCCAAACATCTAGCGCTTTGGGAAGACATGATGAAGGAAAGTCGCGCCATCGGTAGGTCAAAAGCTGCTAATCTTTTCGGGCGTCGATGAGAATTGTTGACCACAGCTGCTGACCGTCAGAAATCAAGAAGAGAAAAGAAAAAGAAGAACGCAGACTTGCTCGCGAACAGCGAGCGGAGGAATCCATACACATCTGGGAGGAAGAAATTTTGCCTGATTGGCGAGTGGTGAATAAGAAACTTCCAATGCGCAAGCTCTGGTGGCAGGGCATTCCAACAAAATTAAGAGCCAGGATGTGGGAACGTGCGCTTGGAAATCCACTCGCTCTCAGCAAAGGTGATTATGTTTTATCATCATCACTTCATCACGAGTTTTTATCATGGACAGATAATTATAGAACGTGTCTTGCGAGGGCGAAGCGGGCGCTTGCGGCGGGGACTTTTCCAACAACGACTTTATCGTTAATAGACGAGGATATCCAGAACACACTGCCAACTCTTCATCTATTTCACCCAGAAACGGGAGCAATGTACGGAGATTTGAGAGATATGCTCTGCGCATGGGTCGTTTCAAGATCAGATGAAGGGCTTGGATATACAATGGGTATCTCGAGGATCGCTGCTATGTTTGTGCTCAACATGCCTTTGCCGGAAGGATTCGTAGCAATGAGAAATTTACTGGAACGACATTGTATGCGATCGTTTTATGGCGGGATGGGCGCGAAGGCCGATGTGAGTCTTTAAGCTTCGACCAACTGTCCTGCACTGACTTCCTTTTTCGAAAGGTTGAAGCCTATTACAGGTATAGCTGCCGTTCTCATATTTCAAATTGATTCCTCAAGATTATTCCATAGAATTTTCGACACATTGTTGGCGGATGCCATGCCAAAAAGCAAGTTCATTTTCTGTTCTAAATATATATATATAACAAACTCAATTTAAAATCACAGTTTATTTTAATTTCAAACAGCACCACTTGTCACCTGCCGAATATCTCTTTGACTGGTTAATTACGTTATTCCTTGATCACTTGGAACTTAGTGCTTGTGCTCATATCTGGGATGTATTTATGTTGGAGGGCGACTCTTTTCTTTTTCGCGCTTCTCTAGCCCTTCTCTCCGCATTGGAACCGCGTTTATTCTTCCCAGATCGGAGGGAGTTACTGGAACTATTAAAGTTTGTGTTCAACTTGATTGTTCACACAATGTTCTCATGCTTGGATGCAGAGGCGAAAATAAAGCTGCTGTAGAGGTCGCCAAACGGCAACGAATATCCCTTGATGGACCCAAGTACGATATCTATGGCCTTGACGAAGAAGTCGTATGGGAAAAGATTGAGAGTATGGACGACTGGTGGAAAGACAGTACATGGATTAGATTGCTCTCACGGGAGCTTCCAGACTTGTAGGTGCGCGGTAAATGTAGCAAGACTTTATTCTCGATTACGAACGAGACTCGGGAGTTGCTAAATGGTAGGAGACTAAACTGTCTAACATCGAGTAGTGAACACAAATCTCATGGAAAAACTTCGAAAGCTTCCCAAGCTGGCAAGATCTGCCCTGCGTTGTCAATCTCAACCCATTTCTTCTTTTCGTCGTCAATTTCGGCTTCCAAATCACCAAATGCACATTCCCAACCAAATCCCAGGGCAGACAGCCTGCATACGCTGGAACTGTCCAAACACATCGTCATCGTGGAGATAGAAGCGTCTGCATAGATTACTCACCTCAACGCGCACACCGTAGCAGCGGGAGTGATATTATTCCAAATTCCACTCAACATAGCGAAGTCAACAATCATCCCTTTTGTCAATCTAATCCTGTCCTCTGCTGCCATTTGATCAAACTCTGATTGGACATAGGCTTTTGGACTGGCCAACGCCCTCAACTTTGGTTTTCCACTAAAGGAAAGCGAGTATATCGATGTTTCGGCGGGAAAGTGAGAAATGAAATCGTCCTGAACGGAAGGTGAATCAGATGCTATGTAAAACGCAGGCTGATTTGAGTTCCAATTTGTGAGGTTCAACCGTTCCCAAGTCGCTCGTGCAGCCGTGGAGTATTTCTCGACCGGTACGTGTGAAGCGTGGTACTTCCATGACATGCCTAATCGATCTCCTCGACGAATGTGCACGCTCACATAGTTTGGATGACCGAGCTGGGCGAGTGATAAAGCAAATTCGCTTCGTGCCTCACGGATTAAATTGACGAGTTCGCTGTTGGGTCGAAAAACGTTTATGAAGGAATCTCGAGCCATTTTATAAATGGGCTTTAATCGATTTATTTGCCTGGCGTGTCTAGTTATATATGTGTTATTGAGCGATACAAGTCATCAAAACGCGAGACGACGTACGGGTCTTCGTATTCATCAAAAAATTGGTGCGTGAAATGGAACAGCGCAGTCTGCGAATTGACCACCTAAACAAGAGTATATTCAATAGAAGATCAAATTTCGACAGACAAAATATCTTGCCCAGTGTCTATCAAAATGTCAATACTACATATATGGCCTGTTAGACACGAAACCTCACCTAGCAGTCCGAGGACAAGCAACCAATTCTAGTGCGTTACAATTAGACAAGAGAAGAAGGACAAGATGAAAGGCGACGATGTCTTGTACCTTCAGGTGGTGGAGGCTTACAACCAGGTTCTGGACCGGGTTGGAACTGCAGAACGTCCTGGAAATAGTCTGACCATCTTGTGCATAGTGAGTATCTCGGTCAACGAAGTTATCCCGTAAACCTACTTTCCGCGATTCCAGTAAGTGTCATGAATAAGAAATGTCCTGTTACGCTAACAAAAAAAGAAAACAATTCAATTTCGTGCTAATTTTGGAAAGGTGTAGGAGAGACTCGCTTCTCTTGCTAGTGCAGCGACCTGCGCCATCAGGGCCAAATCGGCCAGCAACCCCACACCTCCACCCAGCATATAGGTAATTGTGCTCTTACACACCCGAAGATGGTCCCCATCAGCTTTCCCGGGCGCAGGATGGACGACATCCGTCTTCCCATGAGTCCAATACCCCATGTGGGTCACAAAGCCGGAGTTAAGTTTCCAACATTCTGCTCGAAATTGAGGAGGCGTCAAGGGAAATCGGGAATAGTTCTGATAGGAGATGATGTTAAAGTCAGCAGGTAGGTTTGAAGACTGTTGCGTCTCCTGGACTGTAGCGCTCTGTCGTGTAGCGTCATTCTCGTTGCCAAATATTGCGCCTTCTAATATGTCAAAACGTTTGATAGATACCACGGTCAGCAAGAAGAGAACACAAGCAAGGACGATGCCAGGGCCTAGAGAAACGAGATCCGCCAGGACCTTCTTCCGGTTATCATTATTAGTGGTCGTGCCATCATCGTCTTCACTGGAATCCTGCGGAGGATCGCGCAGCAAAGGTTCAGCATCTTGCTCGATGGGGTCATTCTGTTCGTCCGAGTCCGGGTTGTATCTGGAGCGACGAGGGGTGCGGGGTGTGAGGGATTGATTCCCGGGTGCGAGAGGACCTGGCATCTCTTAATATCTAGAGTAGAGCAATCGACCAGCGACTCATTAATAAGAAGTGAATGGTATGTAAACCCTAGTAGGAAGTTGGTCGGTGAGTAGTACTTGATGAAAAAGCTTCATCATTCGCCAGGTCTGATCATCGAGAAGCTTGCCCTAAATCATATATATGATTTGGATCCCAAGACCGCACCGGTGTCGCTCTCATGATGATTCAGGTCGTTCTTCTCCACCATATGTATTCGCTCTGTTTCAATGTTTTGGCACAGACTACTGCGCCACAACTCTTATTCGACTTTTGAATTCATTTACTTGCCGACAACTCGAATCAAAATGATAACCCAAAACCCACAAGTCTGCTGCTGTGCAGATTGCCGATTTGACACTACGCAGAGGCCTTTGTGCGCGGCAACATCGTATCATTCTGCATCGCAAATCCTGTGAATTAGTTATACATGGTGACCTTCGGTCGTATGTGAAAGCAGAGCGTCCGCTTCTAGAAAGAGGTCAATGTCGCCTCGTCGTATTCAATCACGTTGGATGCATGGCTCCAGACGCGATCTGAGTCTTGCTTTCCGGGAACCGTCCCTCAGCTTAGGAAGCTCTCGCCATGCCAGCCAGAGCACAACCACCCAGACAAGTACTATATCCGACTCTCACCAGTCATTCCATGGTCCAGGATCCGTCCTGGCCCGTTTGGTATTCGCGCTCGGAGAATGTGTCCTCGCCCTATTCTCCAAGATCATCATTCGCATCAGGTTGTGGTCAATAGGGCGTTCCCTCAAGCGATCGAAGTTTGTGCACCACCTAGCAAGGAGAGATGTGCCCCGGATCCACCGCATATGCGACGATCTTCTCGAGCTCTGCAGGTGCAGTAGTCCTCTTCTCCCCCGTTCTAGCTGACGAAAGATTCAAGCCATGCTACCTTACCAACCAGTGACAGGTACCCTACGACAATACGCCGTAATGCTCTTACTCTTGTCCTCGCCTTCGTAAAACCCGTGGACGCCCGTTCCACCATCCTTCTCGAATCGAATTTTATTACTCTGTTGGCGGTTTTCAAGCTTGAGCTTTGTGATGATTCCGTCATGAAGAAGATGTCTGCTGAGATTCTCGGCATTTTCGAAGCGTACCACGATTTGCCGTGTAGATGTTCGGCGTGCCTTGCGAACTTGAGGGTACGTCTGTGTTTTGTTTCGATTATTTTCAAGTTTTCTCATCCCCGTACTCTCGAAACCTAGTCCAAGATACGCATATGGGATAAGGAGACCACGGCACTGTACGCACTATTCGAAACCAAGAAAAGGCCGGTGTCTACGAGTCAAACCACGGAGGAGGTAGACCGTACTTCCACTGTAAATGTATAATCGCTTAAATTAATCATAACTGTGTATTTATAAATACAATAATATGTCGCGTTGTTGAACCCTATTTTCTTTGTGTATTATCCCTTGCTTTTATGGCCTTTTGCTTTAGCAATGCACGATTCACCTTACCATCAGGGGTAATGGGGAAGGAGCGTTCGACCTCCACTCCTCCACCTAGCCATTTGTAGTTCGCCTTGGCATCCGCAACAAACTAGACCCACAACGGTGAATTAGTTCCCCGAGGAGGCGCACATTGAAAAGGTATCGCTGACCCGAAGAATCCCAACCTTGACCTTCTTCATCTCTTTCTGATCCGCGTCGATACGGGCCATAGCTTCATCGCCCAACACGACGAAGGCCACCGGGACCTCTCCGCTGTATAAGTCCGGTACACTTACGACACAAACCTCATCAATATCTGGATGGGCCCGAAGATGCGCTTCTAGTTCATCGGGTGATACTTGGAACGCGCGAACTTTGAACGTAGACTTTGCCCCTGGATCAGTAAAAATCCACAATCAAGGTTGTCGCAGAAACCGCGCACCTTGTAACGGCCCACAATAGAGACTTCTCCATGATCATCGACCGTAACCATATCACCCGTTCGAACCCAGCTAAAATTACAACAAACGTATTAATGGTGAGACGGACGAACGAATTCATGATACATACCCATCCTTAAATGTATCCCGATTGCTATTTTGATTGCACTTAATCAGCACTCAAAGATATCAGAGCACGTGGAGAAGAACACAAACGCTTGGTCATTATCCAAATAGCCAATTGCCATAGCTGGCCCAGTAACCCACAGCTCCCCAAACTCTCCTGGAACTGCCAGAGATCCATCTTCCTTGATCACACGGTGTTGGATTCCGTGTAGAAAAGTTCCAACCCTGGTTGACGTTGGCATCCGCTTTTGTGTGGCAGGCGTTATTGAAACCGCCGTGCCCATCTCTGAAAGACCTGCTCAATGATGATTTGCATCATGTTGGTGGCAAGTTGGATACTAAATTGGAACTTGCCATAAATTTGGCCGAGACTGCAATTCGGAAATATCCTGGCGAAGTCTTGAATGAAATCCAAAGAGGGTAAGGCCTGACCACCAAGGATGCAGTGCTTCACGTGCGTCATATCAAACTTTTTACCTAATGGATTCTGAGCCAATGGAATTGATTTAGCTTCTAGCTAATGGCATTAAAGGCGCAGAGTACAAACCATGCAAATGAGGATAATCTGGGAAGGCACGAGGCTCGAAACAATATCTCAGGTGACATAAAGACCATTGTAATTCCATAATGACACTCACAATAGGTGAGTGATGCGATAACGGGTGATGATCTTGAATATGTTTTGAAAGTCGAATCTCGGAACAACAACCAAAGATACCTGAATCAAATGTGAGCTTTCTCCATGGATTTCAAGGCACGAGCTTACCCCACAATACATTAAGAATAGAATCTAGCTCTGGGTATAAGCAACACGAAACGACTGTAAAAATGATATAGCTTACTTACATTTGAAAGGCCATACAGGTCTTGTGATATATAAGTGACATAAAAAATAGTACTCATAGATTAGGACTAACATGAGAAGGGTAAGACTACAGCACGTTCGTGAGTATACAAGAAGTTTTTCTCTGTTGTGATCACGTACCTGCCATTGATATGTCACCGGGTATAAATTTCCGGACATCTGCGGGAATGGATTCATTGTAAATTTGGAAATGTTCGGCCCGTTGGACGACGTTGGCGATGATCGCATAGTGGCTTATTGCCAGCGGCTGTGTTATGATACAAGGTCATGGAAACAAGCCTTTGGAGTGGAGAAATAGAGTCACCTTCGGAATACCGGATAAGCCATTAGAGAAAAAGTAAAAAGCGGTAGTTGTCTTGCCCTCGCCAGGTTTCAGTGTTCGTTCGATGAAATGGCTATCACCGTCATCAAAATCTGCAATAATCTTCGACAAGACAGGATATGGGGGAGTTCCAGAACGATTGGGGGCTTCAAGTAGGAAAATCCGATGTAGTGGAATGTCGGCTTGTTCAGCCACAGAGTCAATTTTATCTAGAAGATCCGGATGTGCAATAACTAGAGTTGTATTTGTTAATTTAAGTTGATTGATCAGATCCTGGGTGGTGGAAAACACCGGATCTGCCATTCTGGAAATAAAACTTGAGTGAGAACTATAATATGGATGCACATGTCGTAGGTTTCCGTACGTGATAATCCCACCCAACATGTGTACTGCCCAGATGATCACGGGAACATCTGTGTGATTTGGAGCGAGGACGGCAACTTGAAAGCGGGAATAAATGTCAAAGAGTATGATATGTAGGTTGGGTTCATACCGACGTCCCCATTGCCTGGAGTTGAGAGGGAATCAAGTTGAACAGTGTTTGGAGGGAGGAAGGTTCAAAATGTAATCACCAATACCCCACTTGAGGCTAATTGCGTTAGCCAGCAGAAGAGAACGTGCATGTAACTGGGAACGACCACACAAAAAGAAATATTGAGAGAAAAAATCAGGGGAATGTGGTGACTACATACATCGTTGAACGAAGATTTCTTCCCCGATGGCTCGTCTATCAAGTAAGTTTCGTCCCAGCGAGCTTGCTTGGGTCGTGTGTGATGGTGAAAGTTAGAAAAGAACTGAGGGAGAGTCAGGTGGTCGGGGACATCAAGAGAAGGAACTCTTGGAGAAGCATGCATGCCTATCAAGGGCTACGCAAGGCGTATGGGGGTATTAGAAATTTGAATCCGCGGAAAGTTTGAAAAAGTGACGAGAACACAAGAGAAGCAGCAAAGAAACCAAACAAATCTCTGGTTCTTTACGATAGGACCTGTGAGGTGTCAAATTGGTTGGCGCGCGGCAACGACAGATGACTTGTCGCCTTGAGGCCACGCCTGCCAGGGCTGGCACAGGAATATGTATACGAGACCGTTTGCATCACGGCTAGAGTGATATCAAGGAACGTCAACACGTCGTTTTCCGACTTGCCGCCACATCTTATCTCCTCCCGAGTCCACATGACCCTTCCGTTCCCCTATAAAGGCCCTCTCTCCTTTTAACTCTCTTCTGCAGGTACTGTTGTCCTACTACCACCATCACCACCACACCACCTCCAAACCTTTCTTACCTCCACTTTACCTGTTTCACCATGGTCAGTATCCTCCACATCTATCATCAACCAGACGACATGATCACCATCTTTTGATAGACTCCCTGCAACTGCTCCTTCTCCGAGCCGCTCAAGGACTACGCTAACTGCGGCTCCTCTTCCTGCAACTGTGGTGCTGAGTCGGTATCAATCATCAATTCTGCTTATCCCGCTACTCATTTTTGTTCCCATCCCTCAGTTGCCAATGCAAGCCCGGTGAATGC
>QGOD01002546.1:0-12934 GCA_003313065.1 Sarcodon sp. MG97 | reverse complement strand
ACCGTCACGAAGACGGCCATGATCTACATGAGCATGGTGTTGGTTCACATCATCATGAACACGGAAGATCGTGGCATGAGCCACTGAGACATGGCCACGGCTCGCCCAAGCACGATTCGCATGAGCATGGTGCTGGTTCACATCATCATCACGGGAGATCATGGCATGAGTCACCGAGGCATGGTTCCTCGAAATCCGGCCACGATTCTCCCAAGCACGATCTACATGAGCATGGTGGTGATTCACATCATCATCACGGGAAATCATGGCATGATCCATCGAAGCATGATCACGATTTCCCCAAGCACGATTTACATGAGCATAATGATGGTTCACATCATCATCATGAGAGGTCATGGCGTGAACCATCGAGGCATGGTTCCTCGAGCCACGGTCACGATTCTCTTAAGCACGATTTACACGAACATGGTGATGGTTCACACCATCACGGGAGATCGTGGCACGAACTATCGAGGCATAGTTCCTCAAGGCATGGCCATGATTCTCCGAAGCACGGTGGCGGTTCGCATCACCACAAACATGGGAGATCACGTAAGTACTACTTCCACTCCATGCTAATTTGTGCTGACCTGAACTCGATAACAGCGATAGAAAACAGGAATTCCCTACCCGTTAATCCTGCTGATATCATTGGTTCTCTGCCTGTAATCGGTGAAATTCTCAAGGAAACTCTTGGTTCGATTCTTGCCGATCCTCCTTCGAACGGTGTATTATCGTATACACCGAAGGAGACGACTGCTCTTACCGACCTGCAGACAATAATTTCCAATGCTGTTCACCAGGTCATACCCGCTCTGCCGGTACAAAAACTCGACGTGCCAATTAACCTGCCCGAAGGATTACCACTAGACTCGCTCCCTGTTGACGTACCTTTCCAAGCAGGAGATCACGGATCTTTCTTGGATGGTCTTCCGGTTGCACCATTTTTACAATCCCTAGAATCCTTCTTCTCCGCCATCGGTTTGCCCGATGTCGCTTCCCCGGGTATGGTAACCACCATGTCGTTGACCGACGATCAGGTTTCAAAATTGTCCCAGTTAAAGTCTATTTTGGAAAAGAATCTTCCCAAGATTGTGCCTAACAATACTCCGGTCTCACCTTCTGATCTACCGATTAAAGCTCCTGTGAACCCTTCAGATATCTTGGTTACAGTTGGAGATAATTCTCCTGCTACTCTTACCTCTAGCCCCACTTCATCTCCCTCCGCATAGAACTATATCATATTGATCTAGAATTTGACCATAAATTGATTTTTTCTTGATTCGTTCGACGCGTGAACTTTTTTGAGATGGAAAATCTAAGCTGTTTTTTTTTTCTTTCAACAAACCTCTAATATCTTGTTTCGAGTCCACAGTACAATTTCTCTGATCATTTCCTGATCTTCTGACTTGATAACTTTGACTTGTTTTTTTTTTTTCAACGAGTCGTAGAATTTTCTTCGTCGATCTATTTCATTCATAATTTGATAAAATAACTTGATAAAATTCTTTGATTTTGCCGCACTGGTCCATGTAATCGAGCTTCGATAATCCATACTCAATCCTGACGGTTGCCGAGGAGGTTCTAGCCCTAGTTTTTCCATGTTAAAACAAAAGAGGAGCACCATGATCATGGAAACGCCCACCATCGACATTGGCGTTTTTAAAACAATCATGTATCTCACCCTAGGCAACGTTCGAGATCTACCGGTGGTGTATCATATAGATTAGATTCACGTATGATAATACAACCTTGATTGGTTAGTAGATTTATGATTCCTGTTGGCCCCCTTCTTCGGACTTTGGTCGTTTCTATTGAATCAAGCATTTGTGCCCGCAGCTTCCGTCATCTTCACCCATAATCCACCCTGGCCATAAAATTAAGCAAGTAATCATAACAGAATCACAAGGCAGCGACGCTGCCAATACTACTCACAACAGCATACATCGTAAGATGCGACTTGGCTCGAACTCGCTCAATGGCTTGTCTTCCCTTTGCATATTTCCAACTTTCCGGAACCCTAGAGCTGGGCGGTTGGGAGTCAGGAGCCAGAGTGATCGAATCTATACCTTGCAGTAGACGGATCAAGAAGAATGAAACCTCATTATACGCAAACTGAAAGACCACAACATGACGCTCTCAGGCTCTCGTCTCACGACCAAAAAGGTGGATTTTTGCTCAACTTGTTGCCCTAAGCAAATGCGCGGACCTGCATTGAAGGGAAGGAATATGAATGGTCTTGGAACAAGGTACTTCTTTAACCTGTCGTCCAGGAACCGATCCGGGTCGAACTCCTCGGCTGGGCCAAGCGTCAAACGATGCGATGCTACCACAATGACTACAATAACATACCGTCTGGACCCCAAAGATCCTTCCTGCGGTGCATAAGAAACACTGAGTAGACACACCTATGAGACAGTGAGCGTTGAGGATCTTATCTAGTATTTGGTACGTATTTACTGTGTTCCTTTTGGAATGTAGAATGGCTTCCCATCAGAATCAGGGGAGGGGAATGTCGTGTCCTTGGCAGAGCTTCTGTAGGATGTGTGAGGTTCCATGTGCGATTATCATAATGGAGGCTGCTCACCGTTCGTTGAATGGACTAAGTGAAGCAGGTTTCAATTCAGTTTCTTGCCAATCAAGTCAACAGGACTTACACTGATGGGTAAAGACGAAGTGTTTCTGTGGATCATTCGCGTACGATGATGATTTACATACGGACAGTAGATAAAAGAACAGACCATTTATGACAGCTCTAAGAAACTTCATTTCCTTGATATCATCGTATGTCGGTTGACGCCTGGGACCGACGTGCGTCAAGACTTCTTCGCGCAGACGAGTAAAAACGGGTGGATGCATCGCAAGCAGGTACGCGGCAAAGGTTAAAGTCCCAGCGGTCTGTACAAGTTGATCCTAAGACATTAGTCACTCAATTAAACAATAACAAGCGCTTACTGTATCTCTTCCGGCAAGGAGAATGTTTAAAGTCTCGTCACGTAAGATAATCGGGTCTTTTAATCGAAAACGAACATATCAATAAACACGACTCAGTTCGAATCGAAAACAGACAATCGCACCAGACGTGTACCTGACCAGATGGTCCAGCAATGTCTCGTCGTCATCGATATCATCCTTTTCGCGACTACTGGGTGAATATTTGACCTTACGGAGGGCCTCTTGAAGAATCGGTTGCAGATAATCATTGACAATCTTCATTCCCTTTTCGCTTTTGTCGCCAAAGATCTCAAGCAGTGGCCACATATCTCCAGGTATGCCACGAGACGCAATTGCATTTTGTGCCTCAGCAAAAGCACGTGCGAAAGCATCTGACTTGTTCAAGGTGGTGCCGCGATCTGGCACCATAACATCATGGGGGAAAGGTAGGCCTGTAGAGAGACTGTTGACGCAATGACCGAACAGAAATTCACTTGCGGAATCAAGAGTAAACCGTGCGACGAGATCCTATAAACAAGGTAAGCTCATACTATCATCATAACATGAAATAAAATACCTGAAAATCAATAGCATAACCCTCACGGAGGCGCAACTTCATCAAGTTTAGCGACCTTTCTGTGTGCCGGTCAAAGAGATTGAAATGGCTGATACGTTCGCGAGAAAAGAAAGGCCGGGTCATTCCTCGATGGAACCTGCAGAATGTCATCAATCAGGTTCTATACCTATCTGTAGAGTAGACAACACCCACTTCCACATTTCACCTAATGTTAAATAAAAAATTAACATATCCCAATCCCAGACCATCGACGACGTAAACTCACCATCGGAATTGAACACGCCATTTCCGAGAACAGTAAACAATCGCTCGCGAAAAGCCGGACCTTGTTAGCATCTAGTTAGCTATTTTCGAAATTATAAGGCTCAAAGACAACGAAGCACCTTTTTCAAAACTGGAAAAATCCGACGACAAGATGGCCTGTGAAAATGTACAATGACTCAGCGCTCACTAGCGGCCCGGCTCGAAGAAAAAGAAAACTAGGTGTTATCACCCCACCTTTATATTTTCAGGTTCTGTGGTGAAGAACACATTCTTCCACAAACAGCGTATATTGATCGTGTTACCAAGCTTCTCCATCATCTTTACCTGGTCTTGACCTGCCGACGTACAATCAATAATTGTGGGTCCCAAGACAAGGATTACAAAATTACCAGGATACCCAGTCTGGAAGCTATCCGCGAAAGTCAATATGACATCAATATTTCCGGGCCATCGACCATTGAAAGTCGGGGGTAGCATCCCACCCGCAGTCGCAGCATCACGATGTTCGCGAAGAAAACTCCAGTGTCCGCGTATAATGAGCGTCACAGGCGTGCTCAACAATGCGGAAATCACGACGACCCAAAGCGGCACAGGTACATCAGACAAGGATGACACAAGACGGGACAAGATAATAACCACTAAAGGTGGGGAGACTAAGCCAGCGAGGATGCGTAATATCGAGGGCAAGGCGTTTCTGTTGAACATACTAAGAGTTCTGAATAGTTGAGTACTACTAGAAGATAAGAATTGGCGTTGAGGAGAAGTGTCAGCAGAAGGTATTTGCAATAGCATCCAGTACTGTGCGTTCTGCACGCTTCGGGCCCCTAGAAGGCCTATTGTTCCCATCTTCCAGTCATAATTCATCACCGCAGCACGGCGACCGGTTCTGAAAGTATGCACCTGATATATTTGTTCCTGACACATCTCACGCCTAATCCAGCATATCTAAAGAGAGCGAATAATGTCGGTTGGCTGTGGTAAAGAACGTGCATGTACATAGCGACCTTACAATATTCGAAGTAAATTGTGGCGTTACGGGCTTCATAATCCTAGTCCCCCCTCTCCCCCCTCCGTCTCATTTGAGCCACGTCTAGGTGTCTACGGCTTCCGTCATCCTCACCCACAGCCCGCCCTGTCAATACGTGAGCAATCACAACAACTAAAGCTTTCCCATCGAATGCTCACTGAAGAATACATCGTGAGACGTGTCTTGAGCCTCACTTGTTCGATAGCTGATCTGCCTTTCTCCTGTTTCCATCTTTCCGGTACTTTGGAATAAGGTGGCTGGGATTCAGGAGCTAGAGCGATCGAATCAATACTCTGCAGTAACCGTATCAAGAAAAACGATATTTCGTTGTAAGCAAACTGGAAGTAAATATTGTTAGATGCCAGAACTGTGACAGACAGACTATTTTACTCAACTTGTTGCCCTAAGCAAATTCTCGGACCTGCATTAAAAGGAAGGAAAATGAACGGTCTTGGGATAAGAAATGTTTTCGCTCTGTCGTCCAGGAACCGATCCGGGTCAAACTCCTCAGCTGAACCAAGTATCAACCAATGCTATCACATTAATAATCGAAACCGTGTCATTTACCGTCTGGTCCCCAAAGATCCTTTCTACGATGCATAATAAACACTGAATAGACGCACCTGACAGGCGGTGAGCGTTTTATTCAATATTTGACTAATATGCATTTACCGTGTTCCTTTTGGAATGTAGAATGGTTTACCGTTGGGGTCAGGCGACGAAAATATCGTATCGTTGACAGAGGTACTGTAAAGGTCTAAGATTTCGTCGTGTCTGACGAAAATCAGAAATCACTGACCGTTCGTTGAAAGAGCTGTAGAATACAGATTTCAATGTCTGTTTGCCAACGATGCAACGGCACTTACACTGGTGGGAAAAGTCTTAGGGTTTCTGTATACCATTCGCACACGATAAGTATGGATAACAATCAGATAGGTGGAACAAACCATTTATAACAGCCCTAAGAAATTTCATTTCTTTAATATCTTCGTATGTCGGTCGACGGTTTGGACCGACACGTGTCAAAACCTCTCCCCGCAAACGGGTGAAAACACATGGATGCATGGCAAGTAGGTAGATGATAAATGTCAAGGTTCCAGCGGTCTATATAAAACAATTCTAAGGCAACACTCGCTTGAGTCGACAATTTGAAATACTGACAGTATCTCTTCCGGCTATAAGGATGTTCAAGATCTCATCGCGTAAAACAACAGGGTCTGTGATGGCTTGTATTAATGAATACGCCGGTAATAAGGAAGATAACTCACCCGAAGTGTACTTGACCAATTGGTCCAACAGGGTTTCATCCTCATCGATACTGTCCTTCTCGCAAGTAGGTGCATCTTTCGCCTTACGAAGGGCCTCTTGAAGAATAGGTTCCAAATAAGCATCCACGATCCTCATAGTACTTTCACATTTGTCTTCAAAGATCTCGAACAGAGGCCAAATCTCGCCAACTATTGCACGGGTCATAATGATATTTTGTGCTTTAGCAAGAGCACATGCAAAGGCATCTGACTTGTGTGTTGTAACGCCGTGACTTTGAACAACATTGTACGGATAAGGCAAATCAGCTGAGAGGCTGTTGACACAGTGGCCGAAGAGAAATTCAGTTGCAGAATCGAGGGTGAACCTGGAAACGAGATCCTATAAAGTAGATCAGCTCGAATCATGAAGATGACATGAGGGTCAGTACTTGGAAGTTGATGGCGTAGCCCTCACGGAGGCGCAACTTCATCAGGTTTAACAATTCCTCTGTGTATCGGTCAAAGAGGTTGAAGTGGCTGATGCGTTCGCGAGAGAAAAAGGGTCGACTTATTCCTCGATGGAACCTGCAGATTCTCGTTAGTTGCATCCACCGGAGTCGAAAATTACACCCACTTCCACATTTCACCTAACATAGATGGGCAATCAGCGCACATCTTGATTCTGACTATCGAAGGTATTTACTCACCATCTGAGTTGAAAACACCGGTTCCGAGAACAGACAACATACGTTCGCGAGAAATCGGACCTCATAGTAACCAGTCAGCCGTTTGGAAAGTATACAGTGGGAACAATGAAGTACCTTTCTCAAAACTAGAAAAGTTAGACGCTAAGATTGCCTAGAAAATGTTGTAATGGTGTCAGGCTGTCCTAGGCAACGGTGAGGTAGTATCATACCTTTATGTTTTCCGGTTCAGCAGTAAAAATGACATCATTCCAAAACACGCGGAAGATGAACGTGTTGCCAAGATTCTCCATCAATTCAACCTGATAGGCAGCTAACGCGCAAGTCGAAACTAGGCTGTGCAAGAATAAGGAAGTTAAAAATACCGGGATATCTGTTATAGAATCCATCCATCCACATCATGAGAGTATCGATATTTCCTAGCCATCTTCCGCTGAGAACTGGAGGTTCTTCTGCTCCGAGTGCTGCAGCAGCACGACGACGAAGAAGAAGTTTGCAGCATACTTGAAACGCGAGAGTCGCAGGAGTGCTTAAAAAGGCGCTGATTACAATGATCCATATCGGTATATGGACATCAAAGTATACTAAAAAGCGAGACAAGGCAACAACCACCGAGGGGGGGAAGGTAAGGCCAACAAGAAAGCGCAGGAGTAGCGGAAAGACACGCTTGTTGAACATGTATCTAGAAAGGACAGTAAGGGAGACGGGAAGGCCGATACTGCCATGAACACCCAGACTCTCAGCGTTAACCGGCAGGCTTACGGCCAAGCGGATGTTAATTGTATTGAAGTCCGCAGTCCTTCAAATCCAGAAGACAATTCATAATTCGCAAAGGGACACTGCACGGGCATTGCCACAGTGGTATATGGACCGGAGACCGAATTCGAAACGCTGGAATGTGCATACCCCTTTGAGCCACCCCCTCAGTTCATTGACGCCAGCAAACCATTACAGTCGTTCCAAAGCTATTCTGATGACACAAATGCCAGAGCCGTATCTTTGAAATGGATAGAAGTGTCTGGATCTGTCCACAGTGAAGCCAAGGAAGCCATCTTGATAACAGTGAAACGAGTAGTTGCTACGAGTAAACGTCCCGGAATATTTTCCCCGTTCTTGGAAGAGTGAGCCTTCAAGTTGTTTGGCCAGCATTTTCGCACGATGGTGGTGTCAATTGAACCTTCAGCTCTCGGCATCCTCCCCACGCCATCACTCCTTTTGTTTCTGCATCTGTAACTGAGTGCCAACGTTGAACGTCGAGAGGGCAACCACATCATTTTCATTTCTTTTGATACTGAAACTAAAACAGACCCAAGTTGCGACTTCAAATTGCAAGTCCGTACTTACGCACAATCAATGATATCAGCGGCGTTCGCGCATCTCGGCGTGCAGAGTCGCCGTCACTCGTTGGCTGCACAGTAGTTTTGTTGAAGCGGTGCTGCAACACTCGAAGGTCCGGTCAACAAAGTCTGCGTGTCGGTCGCCCGAGATGATCGTTTTTATTGTTTGTTGCGAAGCTACCGCAGATGCCTCTGATGCATTGCCTTGAGAGAGACAATACCTCTCTTCCTGTCCGGTTCAGCTCCTCACCGAGTTGCTTACAATTCTGACAATACGGCCACATGAACTTATCATACACGACCTGCTAGTAACTTACAAGACTGGCGATCCTTATGCATCCACAAATGCTACAATTCGTTCGCACGCCGTCCCTAGGTTGGAGCTTCTGTCATCCTCACCCATAATCCGCCCTATCGTCAATATATAAATAACAAAATCGACAAAGATATGTACTTCGGATATATGTATACCCACAGAAGCATACATCGTAAGGTGCGACCGGGGCCAAACTTGTTCAATAGCTTATCTGCCTTTCCCGCGTCTCTAGCTTTCCTGGATTCTGGAATGAGGTGGCTGGGCTTCAAGAGCCAAAGCAATCGAATCAATATTCTACAGCAGTCTGATCAAAAAGAACAACATTCCATTGTATGTAAACCAAGTTACTGCTGTCAGATCCTAGAATTAGAACATATTTACCGTGTCATCTTCGGAATGTAGAATTGTTTGCCATTGGGTTCAGGGGACAAGAATGTCGTATTGTTTACAGAGCTGCTGTAGAAGTGTAAGATTTCGTCACATCTGACGGAATGGTAGAAATTACTGACCACTCGTTGAATGGGCTGAGGGTGACGTTGATTTTAATATGCTTATCTTCTTCAATCACACTGGTGGGAAAAGACGCAGTGTTTCTGTGAATCATTTCACGTACGATGAGACATTAGTGATGAAAATCAGATGGGCGAAACAGACCATTTATAACAACCCTTAGATAACTCATTTCCTTAATCTTTTCATACCTCGGTTGATGCTTGGGATCGACGTGTGTCAAGAACTGACGAAATACATCAATACATCACCAGGAGCACGAGTGACTATGGGCGCTCTGGAATAAATTTGCCAGCCGCCGTCAATTTGATTTGATATTGTCGCGTCGAACACAAAAACATTTCTGCATCGCGCTGATGACCATGCCAGACTTGTGGTCTTCTAAAGTTGCCGCATATCGTGGTACTACTACTACTAGTAGTAGTACCAGATGAGCACATCGCCTAATCCTCGGAGCTCAGCCGCTTGAGCTGAGGAACATCAGACGCTCCCCGAACAATCATGACGTATATGAGAAGAGGTAGCTGCTTCCAATGATCGTAATATTACTCATACAAACTCGTTTCTGCATTATTTGGACTCGACTAAACATTTGTTCCTGTGGCTTCTGTCATTTTCACCCACAACCCACCCTGATGATCATACTATAAGAGACCATAATGATAACAAAAATGCACACTATATACTCACAGCAGCATACATTGTGAGATGCGACTTGGCTCGAACTTGTTCAATGGCCTGTCTGCCTCTTCCGCGTCTCCAGTCTTCGGGGATTCTGGAATGAGGAGGTTGGGCTTCGGGAGCCAAAGTGATCGAATCAATGTTCTGCAGTAAACGGATCAGGAAGAAGGACATTTCGTTGTATGCAAACTAGAATTCGGCGCTGTCAGAGCTTTAAATCGTGAACGAGACGGGAGTACACTGAACTTGTTGCCCTAAGCAAATGCGAGGACCCGCATTGAAAGGAAGGAAAATAAATGGCCTTGGAGTGAGGTACTTGTGCAATCTCTCGTCCAGGAATCGATCCGGGTCGAACTCCTCGGCTGGATTGTGCGTCAATAAAATTACCACTGTGATGATCTAATTCCATTGTTCACCGTCTGGTCCCCAGAGGTCCTTCCTACGATGCATGATAAACACTGAGTAGACACACCTAACAGATGGTGAGCGTCCTCAATCCAATGTTATTCGGGATATATTTACTCTCTTCCTTTTGGAATATAAAATGGTTTGCCGTTAGGGTATGAGGGCGGGAATGTCGTATCATTGACGGCGGTACTGTGCAAGTTAAAGACCTTACCACCTTTAACAAAAATTAGAGGCTACTGACCGTTCGTTGAATGGTCTGAAATAAGTGAATTTCAGTATTATTGCTTCTGAATTGGGTCAATGGTACTTACACCGATGGAAAAAGACGTAGAGTTTCTGCGAATCGTTCCATATAGGGTGACAAATCACACATGGAAATCAGATAGGCGAGACAAACCATTGATGACTGCCCTAAGGAATCTCATTTCCTTGATGTCTTCGTAAGTCGGTTGCCGTTTTGGACCGACGTGTGTTAGAATCTCTTCCCGTAATCGAGTGAGAACATGCGGATGCATGGCAAGGAGGTAGGCAGCAAATGTCAAGGTTCCCGCAGTCTGTATGAAAGCGGTATCCATGAAACAACCACTCAATTTAACAATAAATAAAAAACACTGACAGTATCTCTTCCCGCGATGAGAATATTTAAAGTTTCATCGCGTAAAACAACAGGATCTATGGCGAGGCATCACTGAACGTACCACTGCTCAAAATAAGCAACATAACTCACCCGAAGTGTACTTGACCAAATGATCCAACAGAGTTTCATCATCATCGATATCGCCCGTTCCTTTATGATCAGATGATGAATCTTTCGCCTTGAGAAGGGCCTCTCGAAGGATGGGTTCCAAATAGGCATTTACAACCTTCATACCACTTTCACTTTTGTCCATAAAGATCTCGAACAGATGCCAAATGTCGCCAACTATCGCACGAGTCGCGATGGCATTTTGTGCCTCAGAGAAAGCATGCGCAAAAGCGTCAGATTTGTTCAACTCAGAAGTATGATTTGAGTTCACAACATAGTGCGGGTAGGGCAGACCGGCCGAAAGACTATCGACGCAGTGGCCAAACAGAAATTCGCTCGCGGAATCAAGGGTAAACCTGGAAACGAGATCCTATACCAGTGTAAGCACGTATGATCAAAACAACAACGAAATAAGTACCTGGAAATCGATAGCATGCCCCTCACGAAGGCGCGACTTCATCTGCTGTAAAGATTTCTCCGCGTGCCTGTCAAAGAGATTGAAATGGCTGATACGGTCGCGAGAGAAGAACGGCCGAGTCATTGCCCGATGGAACCTGAAGACGGTTGTTAGTCGTGATCTCCGCTTGCAGCATGCAAAGTACCCACTTCCACATACTACCTAAAACGAGAAGGATAATCAACACACATTTCAAATCAAGACCATCAAAAGACAATATACCCACCATCTGAATTGAACACGCCGCTTCCAAGAACGGAGAACATACGTTCACGGAAAGTCTGACCTTGTTAAAATATTCAGTCGGCCGATTCGAGATCTCTACAACGAGAATAATCAATCACCTTTCTCAAAACTAGAAAACTCAGATGCCAAGATTGCCTGTAAAAAAAAAATATAAGGCTCTCGATCCAGTGAAATGCGAAGTAACACCAGTTACCTTGATATTTTCCGGCTCCGCAGTGATAACCAAATCATCCCAGAACAAGCGTATGGTGTGTGTATTACCCAGCTGCTCCGTGATTTCAGTCTGGTAAGCAGCTAGCAAACAATTTTTAACACTGCCTCGCCAAGATAGGTCAACAAGATTACCAGGATATCTGTTTTCGAAGTTGTCCAACAAACGCATAAGGATATCGACATTTCCTGGTAATCTGCCCTTTACCACAGGAGGCAGCACCGCTCCAACTGCAGCCGCCGCGCGACGATGCAGAAACAGATTCCAGTATCCGCGAACCGCGAGGGTCACTGGCGCGCTCAAAACGACACCAATCATGACAATCCATACCGGCACCCGAACACCAAAGTAGCCTGAACAGCGGGATAACACAACAACCGCCGTGGGCGGCAAAATAAGGCCGAAAAGGAAGGAAAAGAGAAATGGCAAGACGTGCTTGTTGAGCATGATGGGAGAAGAAGTGATCTGGAAATCCAGTGTGCGGGCGACGACCTGTAGGCAGGCTTATATGTCGATCTCAGGCTGCTACTACTGTGCAGTAACTGCGTCGGAATAAGTAGGTTGCGCTAAACGCCCATATCACGGTTGTATTAGTGCCAATCATCTGATGCCAAGCAGCGTCCCTCCATTCATTCCGGAGACTGGGACTATACTTTCAAGTCCTCAAGAGGACCAGTGAGCGCAACGAGCCTGGGCATTTATGTACACTAGGACTTGAAGAGAACAATGGAGGGCGGATGTAACTGACTCTCACATCAGCAATCTAATCATGGAAAACGCGAGAGCGATGCCAAAGGAACGTCTGGCAGTGGTTAACGGACTATCATGCGTCATCTTACCCACTCTAGAGATGTAATTTGCGTAACAGGTTTTTTCTCTCTCACACATCAAACACCAAAATTTCGTTCGGAAATATACGGCAACTAAATTATGGACGCATAAATGATTTATTGAGAAGGTAATAATAGTTACGCGGTGCAGCAAGACTACGCCTAATGCGTACACAACATTATTCAGTTGGTGAATTGGAGGGGAGTGATGCCCTTGATAAGTTAGCGTCCCAAAATAAATTGTACACAAAAGTTACTTTAATTCCTATCAAGCACCTGTCCCGACTTCCGTCATTTTCACCCACATTCCACCCTGAAAAATCATACTATGAGCAACCACAACGACAACAAAAGGATATACTCACGGCAGCATACATCGTGAGATGTGATTTGGCCCGAACTTGTTCGATGGCTTGCCGTCCTTTCTCTTTCCTCCAGCT
>QGOD01002545.1:101297-136776 GCA_003313065.1 Sarcodon sp. MG97 | reverse complement strand
AGTTTCCAGCTATTACAAAAGTAGCTGATGCGCACTACATCTTTCACTGCAACAACATTTAGCTTGATTTTTCCTTGGACTTATAGGTTTTTCTTCAATTGTCAAAAACGAAAATTAGCGTCCAGAACCTTCTTGACAATGACTGACGGTCCGACGCTGTCTGAGAATCTTTCGATTACAGTTCCAGATGGCTTTTCCCTGCACGCAGAAAACACCTCACACATTATTCTTCCAAACGACAACGGCGCGTTCTTGAACCCTGTGCAAGAGTTCAATCGCGATCTAAGCGTTGCTTGTATACGGGTCTGGAGCGAAGAGTTCAACAGGATGAAGGAAGCTAAATGGAAACAAAATCAGGAGAAACGGCAGAAGAAGTCGGAGAAGCGACTGAAATGTGCGTCGGCTGCAACTTTGAGCGCAGACCATCATTCAAAAAACCTCACTTGCCAGCTGCTGTCGATGGTGTGACAGCAGAGACGACCAATGAGGAATGCTCAAGGAACACGAAAGACACGGAGGTACATTCAGAAGCTGTTCAATCAAACCTGTTTGACTGATGGATTTGTAGTATCGACCCTATACATTTGTATTATTGGAAGCTTTATCCGCAACCGGTCTGCGCTCCATTCGGTATGCGAAAGAAATTCCACTGGTAAAGTTAGGATCGAATATATCTGCTGCACGCTGAATCTACAACTCATAATATAGATACGTCATTGCAAACGATCTGTCTGCCTCTGCAGCAGAAGTGATGAGAAAAAACGTCGAGATTAATGGTCTTGGAGAACAACAAGAGGCTTCGTCAGACACTGCTGCCAACCCCAAAAAAGCCCTCAAACGGGCAAAAGTTCAAGTCAACGAAGGCGATGCATGGTAGGGTTTCTGATCCACAGTGACTGACTATATATGTCATTGATAATATAACAGCGCGTTGCTATATAACCATCGCACAGAACAAACGCGAGTAGATGTCGTAGATTTGGATCCATACGGAACTGCAGCCCCATTTATTGACGCAGCTGTCCAGTCCGTTAAGGACGGAGGTATAATCTTTGCTTCTCGTATACAGTGTTTCCCTAATCTGAAATTTGAAGGCTTGTTGTGTGTGACGTGCACTGACTTATCTGTGCTCGCAACCACGAACTATCCTGAAAAATGGTACGTTCAACAAATGCCTCATTACTTTGCTCATATAACATATTTTCTATCTAGCTTTTCAAATTATGGTGGTATCCCATTAAAAGCCGAGTATTGCCACGAAGCTGTGCGTTTGTAGCATCCTCAAGTACAAGTTGGAGGCTCACGCTGAATTAGGCATTGAGACTGGTTTTGCACTCTCTGTCATCCTCGGCCACGCGCTACGGACGCTACATCGAACCTCTTCTCTCTCTATCCATAGACTTTTACGTCCGTTTGTTCGTTCGAATCCAGTCCGCCCCAATTGAGGTAAAAAAGGCTTCCAGGTGAGGGACATCAATATCATAACATTCTGCTTCACACCAACACGTGGATCGCAGCAAAACGGCTATGTACTATATTTGCTCAGGATGTCAGTCGCATTACGAGCAGCCGCTTGGTAGAATCATCGAGAAAGTTCACGAACCGAGCGGAAACGTTAACCAGGTGTTCAAGACGCATACTGGCCCCCCAGTTTCACAAACATGTCCTGAATGCGGTTCGCCTCTGCATGTGAGAGCCTATACACCCACCATTCAGCCTTTATCCTATCAATTAACCTCAACGTAGATCGCTGGACCGATGTGGTCTGCACCAATACAAGATTGCGATTTCATTGGCAAAGTTCTTCAACATCTGGAAGGTAATCAAGACAAATATGGGACGGCCACAAGGATGAAAGGCATGTTAACCGTTGCCAAAGAGGTACGTATGAATATTTACAAGGCGAGATATGTATTTACTAAACTGACTGATCCGCACAAGGAACTCAATACTATTTTCTACTTCACCCCCGCAAGACTAGCGGGTAACTTCCACTGCGAATGCCCCCCGCTAGACGACGTCGCGTAAGTGTTACTTCCACTATTCCTTCACGGACCCGACCACCCACTTCTATTGTCAGTTCAGGTCTGTTGAACTCGGGGCACAAAGTTTCTAGATCGCACGCTTGCCCTGGATCGCTTAAAACGACGGCGGCAAGGCAAGATATACATGACCTGTTCCGCTCTTGGATCAAACTCCATCCCGTTAAAATGGAAAATATTTCCCCGACATCTCCTGCTCACCAGCTGTTATCCAAACCAGCGAAAGCAGAGACGGATTTTACGAAACGTCTGGATTTCGTGACGCCTTCTTCGCGGATCAAACTTGTTCGATATCAACAAAATCCAACCCCACACTGGGGACCAGGGACAAAGGCAAGCTCGAGCGGCAAAAGGAAGAGGGTAAAAGACGACGACAACGACGAATAAAGATAAATTAAATGTACACAGATATAATTATATCAGGTCATGATCATTCTTCAAACTGTACAGACAGCGGCGGAAAACCCGATGAAACAGCAGAGCACATAGGCAAAAAATGAGGTAATAGATAAGCAGAGATGCTACGAAGGAATTGTGGTTAAGATGATTGCTCTAGGGTAGATTTTACAATGTTCATTTTGTTCCTGTAATCCAGGCATGCTGAAGCAACTCTCCGGCATCGGGTCGTGCTTCGTGATTCAATTCAAAGGTAAGCTGTAAGAAATGTTCCGCCTCGGGCGAGATGTCAGAAGGTATGGTTGGTTTGGCAGAGGAGCCAATCTGTCGAGGCCAGATGAGCAATGCTTGTATGCAGGAGATGGAAGAGAAATCGTAGTGGATATACCTTGAAAATTGCTTGAGTTTGGTTGAGCTGAGCCCATGGATGTTCACCTGTGAGCATTTCCACTACCAGACAGCCAACGCTCCAAATATCTGCTTTACGGGTATATGCGGTTTGTTTCACTACTTCGGGCGCCATCCAGTAGACGGAGCCTTGGAAAGACGGCCTGTGAGCTCGTGCACCATGTAGGAGGTCTGTATGTGCGAGATGAGTTGTTATCCAAACAGATCGTCGGTACAAATGAGGTCACTTACTGTCTTCGACCTTTTTCGAGATTCCAAAGTCAGAGATCTTGATACCACCTTTATTGTCAACAAGGATATTTGCACCCTTTATGTCTCTGTGGATAATATCACGTTCATGTAGGTAATTTAAACCTTGGAGAATCTGTCGAACAAAATTTCGAACGAGTGGTTCCTCGAATGCGCCATAGTTACGGAGTAGTGCGGTGACAGAACCTCCAGGAACATATTCCAGAAAAATGTTTAAATGCTCATCATCAATACACGAAGCTGGGAGGAAGATCAAGGTCTGGACACTAAAGACGCTGTGGCAGATGACGCACTATGGTATTGAACGATATTCTCGTGTTGGAGGTCTTTCAGAAGCTCAATCTCGCGTTCTAAAGCACTTAACATGCTCTTCTTCCGCTCCTGGTTCACTCCTGACGTTGGAAGAGATACTTGCTTTACGGCCATAAGTAGGCCCGTCGATGCGTCCATTCCAAGGTACACTTGACCAAAAGAGCCAGCACCGATAAGTGCGCCTTTGATCCACTTGATTGTTCGCTCTGTTCAAGTGATGTAAGCAGGTGAAAATAAGGAACGATCATTGAAACTGACCTCCGTGCTGAGAAGTAATGGCCTTCCCTGGCTCATCACCATCGGTCAACTCATCCTCAGCTTCTTCCCCTTCAACGAGATAGTCCATATCATCATCATCTTCTTCTTCTTCAGCATCATCCGTATCGTTTTCAGCAACAGCCACCGGGATATCTTCAGGTTCATGTGGAGTCTCTTTCTCCATCCCAGATGCTATTTTCGATTCATCCTCGAAATCAACTTTGGTCCATTCGTCAGGTGACTCTTTCTCACTAGGCAAACCTGTCTCTCTCCTACTCTCTACCTCAGCAGTTATTTCGTCGACAGTCATAAGACTGGCAGCATCTGATCTGTCCCGCTTACTCCTCAACTCCGTGATCAAACTCATTCGCTTCGAGATGCTCGAGGCTTTGGAGATTGTTTGTCCAATAGCACCGTTGAATCCATCCCCGGTCAAATCGTTCATAGATTCGGACAGTGATTCCGAAGGGAACTTGACGGGGGGAAGCAAATGAAGTTTTGACATCCGTTTAATGGCTGTGGAGTATGGCTGTGCGTCACTTTCGTCGCCATTAATATCGATTTCACTTCCATCATCTGTAGAAACAGACACGCGTGGTGGCGGCTCTTCAAAAGCAGTATCACCCTGTTCATGAATCGAGGCGGTATCTTCAGCTTGTGTTTGCGGAAACGAAACTCTGTCGGCTGCCAAGGATGAAAACGATGTGCGAGAAGACACGGTAGAAATCGGTCGATGAGAACCTTGCGTACTGATACTGAACCTCGAAGTCGCAGATGCATTCCATGAAACAATACTGTCTCGCCTCCCAGACCCAATCCCGCTTGCACGCATCATACTTTGCCTCCGCGTTCGCTCCAGCACTTTCTTCTCTGTGAATGGGAAATATTCAGCTAGATGATTGGTGATCAACTCGCTCGGTGGTCGCTGGCCAAAGAAATTGCGCAATTTCGAGGGTCCCTTCCTCATGTTCGTCGAGCCCTTACCGGGACTAGGATGGGATGGAGAAGCAAGATATGAATCCGGGATTGCCTCCGGATCATGTACACCGAGGCCACTTAGTACGCTAATTGTGCTTGCTCGTTTGGCCCTCTTGTTGGCGTTTTCTAGTTGTGCTTGGTCAGTACCGAAGGACCTGTTATATCTAGGAGAAGAAGAGAAGTCTTCGCTTTCCTCATACACTATTGTTCCTTACGTGAGTTGAACAACCATAGCCAGGGAAAGAACACACGTACTAAAGTTTGGTGTGGGAGGAATAGGCGGCTCTTCGCCAAATATCTGATGCAAAGCTTTTGACCGCTTAGCTCGGCCAATCCTCTTAACAATGAGCACATGTCCACGGACATGATCTTCAGGTGATGCGTGACAAATGGCGAGAAGCTGTGCTTCAGTTAAAGGCTTGGCATCTGGAGACAAGATTATTGTGGAATCAGGTGATCAGATGATATAGAATATAGAGCTGACTCGAATTATCGCCTTGTCCCCAATCAAGGTAGACACCCCATCCATCTACACTCAGCCCGCCATCATCAGATCCAATATAATCTATTAGACCATCCTTATCAGGACTTCTTGTTCCAATTTTCAATTTCTTCAAAGCTTTTTCAAGGATTTCGATCCCGCCAGCACATTCTTCGGCATTGATCGTACAAGATTGACTTGCGTCGGGTAACTGAAATCTGACAAGCTTTCTCATCAGAGCATCTAGGGTGGGCGTAGGCACTGATGGAGTCGTAGGTCGAGGGAACGGTCCAGAGCCAACACGGTACGAACTTGGTGTTGGAGGTGAGGGCGAGCTAGATGATCTGTTAATGAATGATTCTGCAACCGGGGAAAGGTTTGCAAGTTGTTGAGATGAAGTTAGGAATGCTCCTTGCATTGTAGGAGTGGTGAATGGGTATGAACCCTGACCTGTGGATGGTCTTTGGGCAAGTTTGGCCGGAGAACTATTCTGAGGGTTCAAGCTGGACAATGAACTATTCCGACCGTGTACGAGAGCAGGCGTCGCAGGCGATCGCGTAAGACGTTGCGACGACAACGGTGAATCCGACCTAGCTGGAGTCCGACTACCTGCGTTGCCCGGACGAGGATCTGAGGGCAGACCATATCCTGACCAGCTGCCACTGGGCCCAGTGGGCGTTAGCAGTCCCTGTGGCTGTGGTGCGGTGGTACTAAGAGGCTGATGGTGGTGGGAGCCTGATTCACCTTGCGTTGAAGTTTTCCCACCATTAACGGCTGATGTGGATGTCGTGCGCGATCTTCCTGTAGGTGGCAGCGGAGGAGGACCACGAGGTGGAGCAGGGAGTGGGGGAAGGTTCGGGCGAGTAGATTGTAGATGGGATGAATGTGGAGAGTGTGGATATTGGGCATTGGAGGGGCCGCCGTGAGTTGGTTGAGGTAGTGGACGAACAGAGGAACTGGGAGTCCTTGCAAAGTCTTGCCTAGAAGATTCTGCACGTGCAGAATCCTGGCCCTCTCTAATCAAGCGTGGAAGATCATTTCGAGCAGAGTGTGAAAGAATCTGAAGTGGTGCAGGTCTTCCAGCTTCCAACCTCCTTTGCCCAGCAGGGGATGTCTCTCTCGAAGAGGAGTGATTAGCCAAGGAATCATCGTATTCGGCATGAATGGATAGGACGGCTTTCGAAGCATTACTCTGTACACACTTTTGGCGGAGGGATTTCATTGCATTGAGTATTCTGATACGTTCGCCAACGCTGGATATACCCATTTCTTTAAGAGTTGCCTGGTTAAGATCGAGGAGGACGTCGCTTCTGATATCATGAGTTTTGAAAGCGTGTGCGAGATGGCCAAGTTTATTATCAGATAGCCAGCGAGCAACGTGGGTGTCAGACCAGGTACGCATGAAGTCTGCAAATGACATGCTTGGGGGCGGGTCGAGAAGACCAGAGCCATTGGTGGCAGTGATGGGAGTTCCAGGAAGAGAAGAATAAGGAGAGAGGGAAGATGACTGGCGAACTGAAGAATAGATTTGCTGCTGCTGATTGACAAAAGATGAAGTGGGTGAGGAGGGTGAACTTGTCTGTGAGCCCGATCGCGAGGAGGAATCAAAGGTAGAGGAACCAGGGAGAGAAGGAAGACCAGAGGCGACTGCCATGCGTCGATCCAGTGTATGAAGAGGGCCACCCTGGTAGTGCTAGCGAGCACCAGAGTTTTCGCTTCTGTGCTGTAGGGACAAGACGTAGTACAGCAATATGCTTTCAAACGAACGCGGTTTGCCGGCCCCATGCCACGCATAGTTCGGGGACTCGACTGGTTCCTCCGTGGTATTTGGCTTGCTCTTCCTTTCGAGGAGTTCATGTCCTCGAACCTTATTATAACACTGCGCAAGACGTTCACCTCTCAAGACATTGTCTGTGGCATATGCTGCACGGTTTGCTTAAATAAGTAAATAAGTGAATTCTTGAGTCCCGAATTGGCACAAGTAACCAGTCATGCTCCACGGTCACAAGTCTCCTCGGGTAGAGAGGGAAATCCTTCCTTGCTTTCAAATATCATGAGCTCAGAGTCCTGCACCGATGGACAAACCTGCAATCTGGATCTGCTTGTCCTCACTCCCTGGGCATTCAAGTTTTGCGCAAATAGATAGGGTGAGTTCTAGGTGGAGTGACCGTGACGGGGCGTGCCTACGCCGTCCGAGCGCCCGGAGTTACGGCAAATGAGAACGCCTCGCCTCAGTCGTCTAATTGAATCCCACCCTTTCTCCACGTCTTTCTTTTGCATCGTCTGGCACCCACCCGTTGTCTGTCTGTCTTCGAACATCTTTTGTTTTCCTTCTGCTACACTTCCCCCATTATTTGTGCTCTTACCTCACTCCTTCTGGCCTTTCGCGCCTGAATCGGTCATATTTCTCTAATGTGGCTCTTGTCCGCCTCAATCTGTCTATGGCCGCTTGTAGCATTCGTGCAAGCTGCGCCATATAACGACACTCTAACAGATTACAACCTCAATACCAATAAAGATGCCGCATCTCCACTAGAGTACAACACATCCTACGCGCCTTCTCAATATACACCGTCTCCGGATAATTGGCGTGCTATTCCCTTTTATACGATTCTCATGGACAAGTTTGCTGACGGGGACCCTTCTAATAATGATTTTTTTGGTACTATGTACGAGTGGGATTGGAGAGAAACGCAGCTGAGGTATGGTGGTGACTTGAAAGGCTTGGAGGCCAAATTAGATTATCTTGCCGGTATGGGCGTCAAGGGCATCTTCGCCTCTGGTACCCCCTTCCTGAATATGATTTGGCAAGCTGATAGTAAGTCTTCAAACACCGCTCATGATTTTCGCTCACAGCACTACCTCCAACTAGGTTATTCTGCTCTGGACTTCACTGTTCTTGATCCACATTGGGGCACGATAGCTGACTGGCGTGCTCTCATTGATGCCGTTCATGCTCGTGGCATGTATTATATGGTCGATTTTACTGTCGGAACTATGGGGGACCTTATCGCTTGGCAAGGGTGTGTTCAGTCATAACAGTTCCATTGTCTTCGTCTCATTCTATCTACCTTCTCAGTTTTGAGAATGCATCGGCTCCGTTTACACTCAATGAGTATGATGCTTTATGGAAGAAGCCCAAATACGCACCTTGGGGTTTTAGCGAGTACAAGGACTTCACAGTATGTTTTGTCACTGCGTTGTTTCTGGCTCCTCATAATGTCGTATCAGATTGGCAATGGGTGGAACTCGTCGTGTACATTGCCAACGTTTTGGAACCAAGATGGAACAATGTTACCGGCTGTCCAGACTAATGGTTGTAGGGCTTCTGACTTTGATCAGTACGGTGACATGGAGGCCTTCGGTGTCCATCCAGATTGGCAGCGTCAGTTATCCAAATTCGCTTCAGTGCAAGATCGTCTTCGGGAATGGAACCCGTCTGTCATGGCCAAGTTGAAGGTTTTTTCATGCATGACTCTTACGGCTCTTGATTTCGACGCTATTCGTATCGATAAGGCTACTCAGGTCACTCTAGATGCAATCGCCGAGTGGGCGTCAAGTACTCGCGCTTGCGCTGCAGGGTTAGGAAAAAAGAACTTCTTTATCACGGGAGAAGTAACTGGCGGTGACAGTTTTGGTTCGCTCTATATGTAGGTTATTTTTTTCCTCACCAGTGTTGCAATGCATTTGGCTGAGCGCCGTCTAGCGGTCGTGGGCGTACTCCAACACAGAAGCCACCCGGTTTCGCACAGGCTGCTAATTTGACATCTTCTGACAACCAGTATTTCCTCCGCGACGCTCCACTAAACGGTCTGGATGCTATCGCCTTCCATTATTCCATTTATCGTTCATTTGAGCGTTTTCTTGGCATGGATGGTAATCTTCAAGTTGCATACGATGTCGACGTCAATTTCGTTACTGCTTGGAATCAGATGTTTGTGGACAACGATTTTATCAACCCGTTCACAGGACAAGTCGACCCAAGACATATGTATGGAACTAGCAACTTCGATGTCTTTCGCTGGCCTAGTTTGGATAATGGTACGCAGAAAAGCGTGCTTGGGACGTTCATCGCTACCTTGCTTATGCCTGGTATCCCTCTGGTAGGTTGCCACAATAATTTTTCCTTCTTATCTGACCTCTGCTCAGCTATTCTATGGCGAGGAACAAAACATCTATCTCTTTGATAATAGCGCATCTAATTATCTTTATGGGTAAGTTAATGGCCATGGTGATATGATACGACTTTTAATACTTGCACTTAGTCGTCAAGCCATGACATCGAATAAGGCCTGGCAACGACACGGTTGCTATCATATGGGCTCTGAACAGTTCTACAACATGGCTTTGAATAGGGCTTTACTTGGATGTCATGACGAGTCGAACTCCCTCGATCACTTCGATCCTACGACCGAAACTCGCAGAGTATTTTCACACTTTTATTATCTACGGTCTGTTTATAGCGCCTTGCAAGATGGTTTCGATCTTGTGCAACGTGGAAACTGGACATACATGGTGGAAATGCCAGGCTCCAATGGCACGCAAACAGAAATGGGACTTTGGTCTGCCTCGAGGGCAGGTATTACGGGTTCACAAAATCTCACGGGAACTCACGTCGGTCAAGTCTGGTTGTTGTACACAAACATGAACTCAACTAACACATGGCATTATTCATGCAATTCGAGCAATTGGATATCTTCGCCTTACCAAGCAGGGTACAATATTCGTAACTTATTCTACCCATACGAAACCTACACCTTGGAATCCTCCCTCTCACCATATTATGTGAATGGACAGCCGCCTTATTATGGTTGTTTAGGAAACATCACCATGGAACCAATGAGCTTTAAAGCGTTCGTCCTAGCGGCTGATTGGGTGCCTCCTCGCCCTGCCATTACAAAGTTCATTCCAGGCCACGACGCACGTATCCTTGCGGAACCCGGGGCAACTAATGCTACCACAGTGGATATAACTTTAGAGTTCTCAGACTTGATGGATTGTACTAGTGTGACACAAGGTATCTCATTCAACATGTCATCTTCAGGTCATGGTGGAAACCCTACGATCCTTACTTCATCAATCAATTGCGTCACTATTGATCCTTCTAAGGCTGATCCACCCACAATCGTTGGTGCCGCTATTTCAGCTTGGTCTTGGTCAGCGACTCTTCAAAACGTCCCCGATGGCATTCTAGAGGTTATTGTCAACAATGTCACGAACCAGGCGAAGAATCAAACCACTGGAGTGCGTTTTTCGTCCCTACATGTCTACGCGTCCCGCAATTCTCATATTTTCTTACCTAGGCCAGAGATCATCTTTTACTCAGGAAAGGTGCTGCCAAGAATGTTATGGTGTTCCCCGATTCCGATTACGATGCATCCGCGTTCACTCAAAGCGGAGACTCGTTTATCTTCAACCACAGTGCCTTTGGTGCCGATATGTTCCGTTATTCTGGCGACTTTGGACAAAATTGGACAGCTTGGCGAAATTGGGAGGATCAAACCGTGATCGACAAGTCTTTCTTTGAGCAACCCGATCAATTTTGGACCGGTCAGCATATTATTGTGCAGTGTGAGTTTTTTTTTTTCGTCCTTGTGAAGCGTGTGATTAGCTTGGTGCTTAAACTCTATTTAGATTGGAGTCAAGCTGGGCTCTCCGCTAGTACAGTTGTGCATGCAGACCTTGGCGTCTCAACTCAGCGCAGAGTGCCTCAATTCCTCGCCCGTGGCCCTTTCAATAGCTGGGGTTATGATAAAGGTATCTCCTCAGAAATGCAGCAAACTTCCGACGGCAAATGGGAGTTGGAGATTATGGACAATTGGCCATCTTATGTACAACTCAATGTCTTCGGCTTTGATGACTACTTCTATGGGGATACGGACGGCGATGGTGTCCTCGACCGTCTTCCTCCCAATAGTGCGGCCCCGAACTATGTTAACATGTCTGCTCCTCCAAAACCTCACCTTGCGTGGACCCTGATTGTTGACGATGCTACTTTAACATGGACTCTACAGCCTCGCGGTAACTCTGTTGTTGCGGCCGTTATGTACGCGTTACTTCTCGCAATCCCGATGATCACAGGTGTTCTTGCTGTCATGATCTTCATGTGGTCATTTTATGGAATCAAGTACAATAAGTGGGGTGTCAAGCCAAATCAGGGTCATACTAACTATTTCCCCATCATTGGCGCGTTAGGTGGCAAACATTCTAGAACGGACGAAGCTAGTTTAGGCGAGAAGATTCTTGGACATCACCATAAGACTCATGATATCATCGGCTGGCCAGAAGACAAGAACAAACGCAGAAAATCGTTGATCGCTACTTTGGAGTACGAGATTATTGATTGGAAATTGAAAGTCAAGATCGGTGGGCTCGGTGTCATGTCTAGTCTCATGGGCAAGGCCATGACAGATGTCGATCTGGTTTGGGTTGTACCTAAAGTCAAAGATCTCGAGTATCCTCCCGGAGATCCTGCTGAGCCGATTGAGGTTATCATCTTTGGCGAGCCGTACCTCATCGAAGTCGAGACGCACGTCCTTGATAATATCACCTATGTTATCCTGGATAGCCCTGTATTCCGTGCCCAGACGAAGGCAGACCCCTACCCTGCTCGTATGGATGACCTCAGCTCTGCTATATTCTATTCTACATGGAATCAGGCCATTGCTGCAACAATTCGAAGATTCCCTGATATCGATATATACCATGTCAACGATTATCATGGTGCATTAGCGCCCATTTACCTACTGCCAAAGGTCATTCCCACTTGTTTGTCCCTGCATAATGCCGAGTTTCAGGGTTTATGGCCATTGCGAACAAAGGAAGAGATGAAGGAGGTTTGCTCTGCATTTAATATCAGCAAGGAACACTGCACGAAATACGTTCAATTTGGAAACACATTCAACTTACTCCACGCAGCTGCATCCTTCATCAGTGTGCATCAAAAGAGTGTCGGTGTTGCTGGCGTGTCAGACAAGTACGGGAAACGTAGCTGGGCTCGTTATCCTGCTCTCTGGACCCTGAAGCACGTGGACTCGTTACCCAATCCAGATCCTAGCGACATCGAAGCTCTGGATGAAAACCCAATTTCAGTTCGTGATATCAAAGTAGACAATGATGCAGAAGCCAAACGTCCGGAGTTCAAACGTCAAGCTCAGGAGTGGGCTGGTATTGCGCAAGATCCCAAAGCGGATTTATTCGTATTCGTCGGTCGTTGGTCGAAGCAGAAGGGAGTCGATCTTATTGCAGATATTATGCCATCGCTGTGAGCCATTCTTTGATTCGCTTATTCCTCGTCTTGATGCTATTTAATGTAGATTGGAAAAGAAACCTTCAATCCAACTAATCTGTGTTGGCCCTGTCATTGATCTGTATGGTCGGTTTGCTGCAGAAAAGCTTGCCCGTTTGATGGAGATGTACCCGGATCGTGTATATTCGAAACCAGAGTTCACTGCTCTGCCACCTTACCTTTTCAGCGGTGCAGATTTCGCGTTGATTCCTTCCCGTGACGAACCCTTTGGTCTGGTCGCTGTTGAATTCGGTCGAAAGGGCGCTCTTGGCGTCGGCAGCCGTCTTGGTGGATTAGGCCTAATGCCTGGTTGGGTACACATTATTTCCTATGGTTAAGATGGACCGTTCTGACTTGACGCACTTCAGTGGTTCCCTGTAGAATCTACATCGACGGAACACATGCTTTCACAACTGTCGAAAACCATCAAAATGGCCTTGAAATCTACGGAAGAAGAACGGTCTTTGCTTCGCGCTCGATCTGCTGTCCAACGTTTCCCTGTTGTAGAGTGGCGTCAAAGAACCGAGGATTTCCATAAACGGAGTATACAAGCAAGTCGCAGCGTCGCGGGTCCGAACGCATGGCGCCCATCTGATGGTGATACCGCCGGTCACCGCCCCATTGCTGATACGGACGACTGGAATCCTGTTTACCAGGCAGACCCTTCGCAACCCGACTGGGATCGTATGAGTGTAGCAGAGAGCGTTCGACATGAAAGCCCCCGGCTTGTCTCCCCTGGACACCCCTTTAGCTTGAGCCAAGATACTCTCACACCTCATGCCGGCGATGCCTACCTCACTGCCCCAATGCGACCGAATCCAGATGCTCCGAGAGCGTCAACCGCGTCGGACATGTCTGATGACTACCATTCTCGAGGAAGCACTCCTCAACAGGACTTTGGACAGTTCCTTGACCTTGCCAATCGTCAAATTGCGAAAGACAAGAAACACGTCCCAGATCCATTCTTGGATCCTGGAATGGCACCACCCTCAAGACCATTCGGATCCCATTCTCGAGTTTCATCTGTTGAATCTATATCTTCCATCATGGACGAAAAACAGAATTCGCCACTGAATAAGGCTATCGCATCGGTCTGTTCTCCTTGGTCTGCCACTATTTTCTGCTGACTTCTTTGCAGTTCACGGATTCTGATGGAGGAGTCGCACATGAATTTACATCCAAGCTTCAAGCTCTCAACTCGCAGAATTCAAAACACGAACTGTCTATTGAAAAATTCCTTACCAAAAGTGAAGAGGCATACTTCGACAAAGTTCGGAAGGATAAGCTATCTAGTGCTGCTAGCATCCGGTCTTCACAACGGGAATCCATCTGGGGAACTGCCGCCTCAAGTTTCGATTACTCACGTCCTTCTTGCACGTACTCATCTGTTCTTCCTTTTACCGTCGCTTATGCTTTTCTATTTGTAGCTCCTTCGTATGCACCAAGCTCGGGTGGTCTTCATGAAGAGAATGAAACCGGTGACGTCGTCATCATGACCGGACTACAAATAGCGATGTCACGAGAGATATACGGGTGGCCACTGTATGGCATCGTTATGGCAGCGGGTCAGGTAGGACTTGCACTTGCGGCGTAGTTCGATTGACTAACTCTGGTGTCGCAGATGTTGAGTGCGACAAGTTTCCAGATCACTTTACTTTCAGGTCAAAATTGGCAGAATGACCTGGAGTTGTACGTGCTCGGTGCAGTCTTTTTGGCTTCTTCAGGGGTTTGGTACGCTTTGTTCCGGTTAAAACCTTCCGTCTACATTCTGTCGGCACCTTGGATGTTCTTCGGTCTGGCATTCTTCTTTATCGGTCTACCCTCAGTAAGTTCCCACCTACATGGGCTCCACAGTGGAATGGCAAGCGCGGCCACTTGGTGCTATGCCGCTGCATCTGCTGCTAATTTTGCCTTCTTCGGTCTCAATTTTGGAGAAGAAGCCGTAAGTTGTGCATTTTTTGTACGGATTCTATTTTCTCAGTCATTATTTCGCACTAGGGTGCTGCGACTGAAGTCTGGATCATACGTGCGTGTATTGTCCAAGGCTCACAGCAAATATGGGTTGCAGCTCTCTGGTATTGGGGTTACTCTTTGAACGGAGCGTCAGCGAACAACATAGCCCCATGGTGGATTGTGACTGTTGTTTGGCCATTATCAGCTATAAGTTTCGTGTTCGTATACCTCATGCTCTATGGCTTACCTGGTAAGTTGTAATCACCCTATTTCCGCCTTTACCGATTCTGAGTCTGCGTAGAGTACTACCGCCAGACCCCTCCCAAGGTACCCAGCTTTTTGAAGACGCTTTTCCGCCGCAAGCTGGTCCTCTGGTTCCTTGGCTCTGAAATTCTGCGGGACTACTGGTTGAGTGGGGTACGTGGCAAATAATACAAATGTCATTATTTTACGCTCTCTAACAACGTCCCTTAGCCATATGGCAGGAACTGGAGTTTCTTGTGGAGTAGTGATGTCCCGAAGTGGCAGATCCTCTTGCTTGTTATAGGTTTCTTCATCGGTGTCTGGGGTGTCATGCTCGCTATCTTGACCCACTTTAGCAAGACGCATACTTGGCTTCTTCCTGTCTTCGCGGTTGGCCTCGGGGCTCCAAGGTGGTGCCAAGTAAGTATTCCAAGGAAATCTGCTATTGCATACTGATGAGTTACTGTCAGATGCTGTGGGGTACTTCTTCGCTTGCTCTCTACATTCCGTGGGCAGGCAGCGCAGGTCCTTATCTTGGCACTTCGCTGTGGTTGTGGCTCGGTGTGCTTGATGCCATCCAAGGCGTAGGGTTGGGTATGATACTTTTACAAGTGAGCTTGTTGTATATGAACCAAGTCGTGGATTGTTAACGGTTCCGTTAGACTCTGTCGCGCCTTCACGTCTGTGCAACACTAGCGTTCGCTCAAATCATCGGTTCTATTTGCGTAATGGTTGCCCGGGCGACTGCACCGAACAGAGTTGGTCCTGGAAGTGTATTCCCCGATGCAGCCACTTGGGACTTCGTGGACGGATTGAAAGGAAGTCCAATGGCCTCCGCACCGTTCTGGGTAGCTCTGATATGCCAGATCATTATTGTAATCGGGTACTTCTGGTTCTACCGCAAGGAACAGCTCGGTAGGTTTGCTCGCTGCTTTTGTTACCGTACTTTTGTTAAACACCTCTTCACAGCCCGGCCGTGATCACGAGTCAATATTGTATTCATCTTAGAACTAATATGGACTACTCTTACTCTCACTTACACAGAGGTATATACTGGTAGGGATTGGTGATCGGACATCTTTCTTTCTGCGGACTTGTAATTCCCACACCCACATTCGCTATATATTTGACTAGTCTCAAATCTTAGTCCGGCTAGAAGTACTGAAGAACTGTTTGTTTTCTCCCTCTGGTCATCGATAAGTCAAAAACTAGACTACAGTTGAAATAAATCTTATTTCATTATACTCTATCGTCAGGAAGATATTATTTCTTAGTAGGTGGAGATGGATGGAACTCTGCTGCATAATGACCGAAAGGGCTGAGGAACGCTGCCATGCCTTTGTGTACCTCAACTTCGAAGTCTCCAAAGGGCATTTCTTCCCCGTCTACGGATAAATTTCCTGGCCCGTGAGTTTTGACGCGGTACGCCTCAGCTTTGAGGTAATGTTGCTGTTGAAGCCGGCCGAAGTAAACAACAGGCGATAAGCTATGTAGAACATGGTTAAAAAGCAAGAAAGAGAGAGTAATTACACTTTTCATCCAAAAAGCATCGCCTTTTTCAGCGCCCGCCATAGCTTTGAACATTTCAGTACGCGATGTCTAAGGGAATTAAAGTGTGCGTGTGTTTTTAGTTTCGGAACGTGTAGAGGTCTGTATGGATTTTGAAACTCACGACTTCCTGAAGAACCACGTCTACTAGCCCATCGTCTGGTAATGACACAGGCCATTGCATCAAGTCACTAGATTTCCAGAACGGTGAGCGTATCAACAACACAGGAGAGCAGTCGCAGCGAAATAACGACTTACCTACTAGCAAAAGGTCCTTTCCCAGCGTATAGAAAGAGAATAGGTGTCTCAATGTCTATCCACCCATCCTTGTCCTCTTTGCTATATTTCAACCGTGGTAAAGGTGACCATTCCTGACCCTGTGATAATTCTTCTTGCGAGGGTACAGAGCCTAAAATTTTACTTTTACTATCTCGTATAGACTGATAGTCCTCAATCAACTTGTACTTGTCCCGCTCAGATATCTTGACTGAGATAGATATCGGACACGCTTGATTGGCGACGACTTTTTGACAATGAGCAGTGAGGTCGAAAAGTTTCAGGTTACGTTGACGGTAAAGAAAAAGGCGTACGTACGTCCGCGAATGTATCCGTAGGCAAACCGTACGCTACCCATCCAACGGAGATGATTAGTTCCGACATCCAAATCAGCCATGAGACCCGTCGCTTGAGACATATATGAAAACGTCCGCTGGCCTTTCTGAGTTACAGAACAAAGATCTACTCTCATGGGACGGCCCTTAATAGCGTTAAGAGTCGCTAGTGCGACATCGTGTCCATCCTTGGGAGGGATATACTGTTATTAATCCGAGGTTGGCACTAGAAGGTTGGGGGAAAAACCTTTAATCCGAGAAGACTTATACAGGTTCCGTTTGCGGATCCGGTTGGAATAGGTGCAAGGGGTATGGAGAAAACATTCTTCGGATCCGAATGTTGGGCAAATCCGTTCCATACTTCGTGAGCGAGACCGTCCCCTGAAAGGGTAAGTACTGCATCATAGTCTAGCGGTAACTCCTTGCAGATTAGTAGAGCATGCTTTGCATGTTCTGTGTCTATAATCTCCAAATAAGAAAACCGTCCCGTCTGTATATAGAATAGAAACATACATGTAACGTCGACCGTGCACCGTCCAGCTCTCAGAATTGGCTCTACTATCTTCGTAAACAGCATAGGACTCTTCCTCTGGGAAGGAGGAGACAGATGTTAGGTATGGAGAGGATACACAACCAAGAAACGCACTGATCCAGAGTAGGGATTAATCAAAACCTTCAGCCGGCGCCGACGCTTGATACCTGGCGACTTCGGGATCAGAAAGCTAGAGTAATGGGAGATTCTTGCGTACCCATATATGCAGTGTGCATTAACGCCTCCGACCATTCTCTTGCCACGTCATTCTCAACAGATGCAACTAAGTGAACTAAGGAGAACCTCGAGTTCTTGTCTCTCTTGTCCAAGAAGTAGAGTTCGAGAATGCCTTGGTTATATTCTGCCCAGACGACGTGGTAAGGTGTGGATTCGTATTGTAGCTTCCCTTGACATCGGATGCATTAAGCGTTGCGCATATGCATGAAGCTAAGTTCCGGTGCTAAACGAACCTTTATTGCCCACGCAGGAGACAGTGAACTCGTTCTTGCTGAAAGTGAAGGTGGTCTGTTTTCCTTCGAGTAAGCCGACTAACTCGCGATTGCCGGACATGGCAGATTATTGTTAAGAATTAAGAGACAGCCAGAAGAGAGAAAGGACTGGAGAACCCCATCGGGGAATTGATGTTCGTTGTCCCTTGGGCGTCAACGACTACTAAACCCGGCGTCTCATGAAGGATAGGTATCGTATATTTGGCCGCAGCAAGCGACTAGCAGACATTAATATCGAGTTCAGCGAGCGACTGAGATGGACAGTTATGTACACGCAAACTAGAGATACACTACTGTATGACTTGGAGTTCTTGTCAACCACTTAATACGATATCAACGAGTTGCTTTACACCTTTCACGAGATAATTTCTGCCCCAAGGTACAATACTATCAACTGACTAAGAATATATCGTATGATTTCGCCGTGAATGAACCGCATGGGCCGATGTACATTTTTCTCCCCGCATAAAATTTGCTCTCTCAGGAATAACTCTCAAGCAAATGTCTTCCTCAGTCCACATTGTAGCGAAAGTCGGCTTTGGTGCCGGTACAAACGAGCACTACGACAGGTATGGTGGTCTATCATGTATGTTTAGAATCTCACCACGTTAATCCCACGCCGATCGTATCATGCCGCAGTGCGAGGCCATCTTATCAGGCATCTGTCATCTCTCATATCCGTAATGCTGTCAAGGCGTCCCCCCCTCTGAACGTAGTCGAGTACGTCACTCTTCCTCGAAACACCCATCTCCTCTCACCAGTGCTCCTTTAGACTAGGTTCGGGCACGGGGCTATTCACAAGAGCCCTCTTAGCTCATCCAGAATGGTCGTCTTCGATAAACGCGCTCAAGGCGTTTGAGCCAAGCGAGGGCATGCGCAAAGTCTTTACTGAGAAAGTTCAAGACAGTCGTGTGTCCACCGAGGAAGGGTACTTTGATCACGTCCAAGTCGAAGACTCCTGGGCCGATGTCATTATCATCGCACAGGTCAGCATCGCCAATACCTTTGCTACATGAAGTCCACATCGCAGTTAGACTTATCCTCCATGCATCTAGGCCCTCCATTGGTGCCCAGACTACGAAAAAGCAGCTCAGGAATTCAACCGTATCCTCAAACCCGATGGAATTCTTGCGTTTGTATGGAATCTCGAAGACAGGTACAGAATTTTTTTTGTCAGTATTCATCCCGCATACAATGACGACTTTGTTTACTTCCACAGAAAAGCAGCTCCGTGGGTTGCTCAACTGCGCGACCGCATCGAGAGGCACGAACTCGGATCCCCGCAATTCCGTTTGGGCCTTTGGCGCCAATTATATGAAGCCCCTTCGTTTACCAAGTCTTTCACGCCTGCTAAAGAGAAGTCCTGGACTTACAGCCTTCCAAGCACAGCAGACACTGTCATCTCTCGTGCCTTGAGCAAGAGCTATATTGCCATCCTTCCTGATGATGCGAAGAATAGCGTCGCGGAGGACATCAAGCAGATCCTTGAGGATGGTCAAGGTCTGGTTTGGGCGGATCAGTCCCAAGGTCTGCTTGAATACCCTTACACGACTCTTGTCGTCACAGCAGCGAAGAAGTGATTCAAAGCTTCGTAAATTATCTCAAGGGTATGTATACAACGCAAGTCTTTTACTTGTAAGGAATTCCTGGTAGTAGATCAGGCCACTTTCAACAACGACACACGTACGAATCAATTTCAACGTACCATTTTGAAGCTTGAAGTAGATGCAGTCAGAATGCTGTATCACTCCGTAAGTGGAAGCACTCACCCTCTGGAATTCGTCATATGCCGTACTCCGTACGTTCTCGTGAGCATTTTTCACTATCCCCACCATCCACTCGGCAGCATGTCTCTCACTCAATCCCAACGCAAATCGATCCCTCAATCTCTTGATTGTTGCCTCTCCCTTGAAAGAAGGTAGTCCTGTATCCAACATTAATTGTACGGTGCTGACTAGTTGGTCTGCATACGGTCGCAAAGCCAAGAATGCTTTCACTGTGAGTTGTTGAAACATAGCATATCCTTGGGACGAGCGCCCGCCCATCAAGACAACCATCTCATGCGTTAATTTGAACGAGTTTGGTTCAAATTTGACACCCTACAAACGGTGAGAAATAGCCGATATATATAAAGCAGACAGTCCACTTACGCCAGGACGTGATTACCGAGAACATTCGCAAGTTAGACTTAGGCAACTGGGACGAGAAAGCCAAAACACTCATCTATATCAAACAAGAATCCGAAATCTGGTGAGAGGCTCAGTGTCGCTGTAAACACAGGACGACAAAATAACGATACCGATGTGAACGATATGGCCTTCACCATCAATCATGATGTTCCCGTTATGTCTATCTTTAATTTGAAGGATGTAGCAAGCAACAGAATATGCCGCCATTGATTGAATGAAATTCAAACGAGCTTTCTGGAAAGCCACCGTATGCTCTCCCCCATACTTCGCCACGAAGAAATCCATCAAGTCGTTGACCGTTGCACGCCCCATTTCATCACGAGATGTGGCATCCGGCACAACATCAATGACGCCGCACTAGAAGAAAACAGACAGAGTGAGGTAAGTAGTAGTCGTCAGGATGGCTGAGATCTCACTCCTGGACCAGTGGCAGTCACTCGATATGGGTACAGGTATAGTGTCAAACCAACGCTCGTGAAAATGTTCTTGAACATGGCGATAACCTGCAACGCAAGAACATCCTGTCGACAGTCGTCACCAACTTTGAAGATAGCTTGTTGCAAGATATCGTATTCTGCATGGATTTCGGACCTTTGCCCCTCTCCATCAAGTACGGAGTCAGGGTCTATGTCTATAATCGTCCGCTCTTTTCTCACTTTGAAGGTTGCCATGAACGGTGCCTAGGTGACCGAATTAGCGACGTGAAGAAAAAACCTTCTGATGGTAGAATATACTTTAGCATGACTTTGCAGGGGCCGTCCAGATTTCCGATCGATATCGACGACTTGCCCTTCAGGATTACTGGGCAAGTACACTCCTACTTCCACTTGAATCTTCGCCATCTCCTCATCAATCTTTGCCTTGAAGAATCCTCAGATATTGTACAATAAAATAATTAATGCTCGCGTACCTTCTTCTCTGGTTTTGTCTTCTTGATATAGGGCTTCAGCTTACCCGAGATCGACGTCACCTCATTAAAGAATCCAAACTCTCGATCATAAAAGTCTCTGGCTTCTCCAGATAGTGAAGCTACGACCCTGCTGGTTGTCTCATCCAACATGGGTTTCATAGGATCTTCCTGCAATTCCGACAATGTCGGTCTGGGAAGAGGAAAGAAAGAAATGGAAGGGAACACTAACTATCTCAGCCAAGTCATCTTTATAACAATTGGCTTTCATGTTCCATATAATTTGATGGCAGAATAACTGTGATATCTTGGCTGTCTCAAAGATGAACCGAGACACATAACCTACATAGGAGCACAATTAGTTATACAACACGCTGTGCACGGGAGAGGATTGGAATGTACCCAAGTCGTCATGTCGAAGAGCTTGTACCACTTGTGGCACAAAAAAGAACGTCAATTCGACCGGATGCTGTTCAAGCACGCGGTGAGCGTATTGCAATATCAGGGGGTCGTTTTGGAAACGTCGTTCAAAGTAAGAAACGGCGATTATTGGAGGTACAGGTTCCCAGAGCAACAAATGCTAATCATCTATTAGCAACTCGAAGACGTCAAAAAATTATGGTATACCTTCAAGTCCCGCCTAACGGCTGTGTCAAGTTGTTCTCCAACTAAAAATCGCAAAGCATCTGGGATGTCGAGAACTGCGGAGGTATTGGAGCGAACATATTTGGTAACTTCATTGTACACAACCGGCTGGATGAAACGATCAGGAAGGAAAACTGCGATAGCAGGGTCAAGCTGCCACGTCAGTCTTACAATACCGATCCAAGAAGTCTGGAGACATATGAGTGACGACTGAATGGATCGAAGGCCATTCTTACATCTAGCGTGGCTCTCTCCGTCGTACTGAGACTATCTACACCACGTTTGGGATCGTTGCTGGGGTTGCTCCAGACCGTCAACCTGAGGATCTCATTTTCCACTAGAAGACGTAGAGCAAGGTTCAATTCCTTGAGGCGCGCTGATTGATCTTGTAAAGACGTCAGTGATCATCTTGGCACGTAGACCCCGCGCTTACTGGGTGATCGCAAAGGTGGGCTTAAACTTGATATTGGAGTATTGCTCCGTAACGCGTCGTTCTGTAGGCAAGACAAGAACTCAGATAAAAGCTTGATATCGGTATGGATTTGAATTCGGTTTGAACCGTATGACCATCTGACAACGTTATTCTAACATGAACAGCGTATGAAGATTGGGTCGCTTACAAAGGTCGAACGGCAAACCAAGAAAAGGCAGCAGAATATAGGCACTGTCTGAGCGCATATTCACAGTAAGAGCTCAGATGGCTGCACTTCAAGGTTTCAAACCCGAACAGCAGAAAGGAAAATCTGGCCTCTCTAGCCAATGGATGGGTACTGATAGATAATAATTAACAAAGTGTAGCATAGCAGACATAGGACGAACCTGATGTATCGGTGCGCTCGAGCAGATGCCAAGACCAGCCGTTGAATCAATAGCATAAGGCCTGGCCGACGATATCGCGCAGCCTGTAAACGGCTCAGAAGCATTTGTAATACTAACACGTGGGGAGTAAGAAGCCGCCGAGCATGTCCTGCCCTTCGCTTAATTTCTTCTTTGTCCGTAGGGCTATAGCTGATCGGGTGGTAGAATGGGTCATCGTAGCTGCAGCAATAGAGGTTAGTGTACGTCGGCTAAGATAGCACAAATAAACTTCACTTCATCGATGCCGAAAACATTCCCCGCTCGTGCTTGACAGATGCAAGCCATGCTGAATTTATCTCCATCATTACGCCTATCTCAAATTCTGGTTTCTCAGAGATAACCCAAGTCCACACTTCAATTCCGGCCGAAATTGCCGAAGGTGTAGAGACCTCGAAAGGCACAGCAACCATGTACCGCAGTAGATCGTAATCGCACTGACCGCGCAACAGCAGTGTCAAAGAAAGGACGTCGTTTTCAGAACTTCACTGACCTTGGATAAAGAGATCAGAGTCGCACCACATCTGAACAAAAGGTGCTTGAGATCTTTGACGGTTAAGTGACTATCTTTGGCCCTGATCTCTTCCGAGGCTTTTGCTAGCCTGTCTTTCAAAGCGAGTACTTCTGGCATTGGAGCAGGCTGAGCTTGTGGCTTGTCCAACTCACTTTGTCCTAGTGAAGAAAAAAAAGTCAAATTTTACAGCTCCCGGTCATGAATGTGGGACATTTACCTGTGCGTCGTGATAGTCGCAGTCCGGCAATTTCTCCACTAAAGTAGGCTTTCGACACTATCTGGCTCGACAAAGCTTTAGTTCTATCAGACTGCCATGTTGAAATTGAAGCCAAAGAACCTGTCAGAGAGAGTAAGATTCGTCACAATGAAAAACTAAGGAATTTGACTAACTCAGTTTGCGCTCAGTTGATCCGAGACCTCTGGCAAACTGGGATGCAATTGAAGCCCCAAGCTCCGCAGACTCTGTAGGAGACATGATCTGATTAACCGAGAGGTATTTCTGGTTATGTTGATCAGCATTTTCTTGAATAATATGGGATAAGTGGAAACCACGAACCTGTAAGGTAGCTTGCAGTTCTATAGGAGCACGGTCCAACGCCAGCTCGAACCATTTGTTTGCATGCCGCCGCAGCACAGCTAGAATGTCGTTCCGAACAGCGTAATTGTCAACAAGGTGGAGGGTGATATCTACGCGCTCAGAATAGAATTCGTAATCGGGATTGAACTGTCCACAAATTTTCATAAGCGGATTGAAACAGGATCATGGAGAGAAGGACCTCATCAGTGAACTCATTCTCACATGCATGACGCAATAACGTGAGGATCTCCAATATGGCAAAAACGAGAGGAGGATCACACATTAACGACGGGAAAGATGTAATCAGCCGGCCAAGATAACTTAACGCGATCTCTCGTGCTCTTGCAATACGATGTGTAGAGGATACAAGAAGGGTGCGAAGATCCAAAGATAAACCAGCAGGCAAAGCTTGGCGTGAAGCTTTAATATTGAGGAGGTTGATAGATTCACGAATGACCTGTGAAACCATTGTAAAGTAAAACACCTTGACCTGAGACATGGGATCTAACCTTTTCTGCGATTGATTCCATACAACCACACAGTGCAATGTTCTTGTTCAAACTTGCATTTGTGAAATAAGATGGGAGAGTCGATGTTACTCCAGCAGCGGATCGCAAGCTTTCCAAATCATGCATAGTCAACAAAAAAATCACTTGACCATGGTTTAAATTACGGATTTCGCTGGCGCGGATCGCGATATGTTTCGTGATGATTGAACGGTGTTTTGTGATAATCTGCCAAATGGTCATGATTGCAGTTTCTTGTGTGAAATGTGCGAACTCACGGTGTGCGCATATTCTCGGCGTATGACGGTATTGTACTCTAGGTCGCTGATCATCGTCTCGTGTGCTTCTTCTAAAACAATATTGGGGGTTTTTAAAGCGATTCGTCCCAGTACCGGTTTCAGCCATTCCATGGCAACTTGTTCTTTCTCTTCGTACGTTGTAAAGTGAAAGAGCGAACATAAAAACCACATGTTACGGAATAATGCTGTCATTTCTGCTGAAGCGTTGAAGTGCGGGTTGAAGTCTTTGTGGTTGAGAAGCGCATCAATTGGGAGCAATAATGATGCCAGCTGTTCAATCATGTCATCGGCCTATGGATCAAAATAATGAGCTCGGCTTTACAGGCTATTCATAGAAAGAGTATCCATTACTTTGACAGACTGAACGGAGACGGCGACATTTTGGATTGCGACACCTTTATCGGCGAATAACGAAAGCAACTCTATCAAATATGTTTCATACATTTTTGGCTTCTGGTGCATATCTTGAGCAAGTCGCGTCTGAGCAGCAAGAACCTTCAAAACAATTAGACCGAGACATACGCTATGCGAAATTAGATATACCATATTATTTGAGAACCTCGGATCGTCGGGATTAGCAGACCGATTGATAGCAGAGAATGCTCCGATGATATCATCGAATGCGCTGTCTGGGGCACTCAATGCTAGATCAGCTAAGTTGTACGCTATGGCAGCCTCCACAGTTGGCTCGGCTGATCGCAAGCGTTGTAGGAGCATCGAAACAGTCAGTCGAGTGACCTGGTCATTCGTCAGCTTATTCCAAAGATGGGACGATCAGAGGAGTACCTCGTCCTGTTGAAATTCGAGGGCCAGCCTGGTCACAACAGAGATTGTACTAATACCAATTAGCCTCTTTTCTTCCTCAGATAAACCGCGTAAACCTGATTCCACTGAATGTAGTGTGATGTGATCAGCAGTTCCGTCACCAACTTGGAGATGTACACCAAATGAATAATCTGATATTTCTTTACTTGTCGCAGCGATGTAGTTGAGAAGAGAATACATGTGCGACAATACTACGTCGTCACCTGGCGCCAGCTATACGACAAATTAGCAATGAAAGATGAAGAAATGAAGATACGCGCTTTAATGCAGAGTGCGAGACATTTTGCAGCAGCAATAAGAGGAGGCGACGTTCGCGTGGAGCCAAATCCAAGTTCGAATATAGGCAGTGGGCATGTGACAAAGCGACGAACACGAGTAGCCATCGAATAAGCTAATTTCGGGAAACTAGAAGGCCGATGAGTCGAAAGATTATCCACGAATGCTAACTAAGGATCACTTTTTAACCAAAACAGCAATAGATTTCAGAGCCGCTTCTTGAACCAAGTTGTCAGACACTGGTGATTGCTCACTCAACAAGAGTTTAAGTCGATCGAGTAGATTTCCATCTACAGAGCCAAGGGCAGCAGAACAGACAGCAGAAAGTTTCTAGATCATAATTAGAGATGCTTGTGAATGTTAAGGTGGTGGGTTCCACATACCAAGCTCTCCGACATCGTCTCCCAGGCATAGCTATCATGAGATGGTGGTAGCTCCATTTCCTCGATTTGAACAATAAGATCAGTGAAAGTTTCCATCGAAAGCTCTAGGGTGTCTTTGAGAGCATTATACAAGTTCTGACCGAATGGCATTGTGTTGATTACTGTAGATTCCAGAAGGCTCATCCAAGCGTTATTCGCAGCTGCTGCCTCGCACTCATAAAATTGCACTGCAGGTGTAGTATCTGTCAGTGCTTGCGCTAAGACTGTCCACTGCATTTCGATTACGGAGCACACGAGAAAATAACCGCTCAAGGGCCGACCGCGAGAAACGTAGCGGGCAATGAGACTCGAGATGAAGTTAACAGCGTCTGGATCTGTCTCTTCCAGTCGCACAATATCAGCAACAAGGTGGTTGAGAGACTCTATCACGCTAGGCGCGAAGAGTGGTTTGAGGCTGTTGGAGAGTTGGATCCAGTGCTCAGGGGACCAAGAATAAACGGTGGAAGTTATAGCACGGTAGAATCCATGGAAGCAGGGTGCAAATTGAGCTAGGAGCTCCGCAGCTAATATGCATATATTAGTAAGAATCTAAGCTCATAGGAATTTGAATTCACGATTTGTGCCCTGCAATTTCGTTACTATGTTGGAGGAAAATGAAAGAACCGCATCCAAGATGGAGTCACTATAATCCGGATGGGAGGTTGCAAGCCGGAGCAATGATGAAACTGTTGCAAAAACAAGTTGATCTGGTAACGCCCAGTCTACAGAAAGAGAAAGAATTGGTCTACACATCAAAGAAAGACAAACAACTCACCATCCCAAGCCATGCATTTATCAAAATCGATATGTGGGATATCCCGAAGCATATCGATCAAGACGGGAATAGTGGTTGCAATGTGTCCGTCTGACAAGTTTACAGCTAGTTCCGCAAATCCAATGTTGCACTGAATTCTTGACGTCGACTGAAGGTTACAGTGACTATGGATAAGAGTAGCTGCAGGATACCAAACGCTTACCATGAACACGCTGTCTTCTCCGCTCTCAGATATCTCTACAGACATATCCCTGGTATCCACCTTGGACGTAACCAAATCAATAGTGACTGAGATGTCCTCGTTGGAGGCAACATTGCTGTATTCGCCAATGTTTGTAGCGATGTCCGACAGAATGAATTGACGGATATTAAATTCTAGGCTAAGTGATGGGGGGTTAGAAATGTCGCTGTATGTTACATATGGTACTTGCCAATCCATGTTATTAGTTTATGTGCAGATGAACAGGTCAAACAGATGAGTGTGTCGTGACGCTCGACGGGCTAAGATCTCGCATCCACGTGGCCGATAACCACCCACCAAACCACGTGATTCAATGCCAGGTTCCTCAAGCTTTGTCCTCCTCGAGTATAAAAAGAGAATATGTCTTCGCTCTTTTGTCCCTTATCTGCAACGTCTGCCAAAGTTGTTTGCAACATACCTGCTTTAGCCATTGCGTGCTAATAAACCAACGGTGCAATGGAACATTATCCTACGCCACCCTCGTCACAGAAAACCGCTCATTTTAGGACTAATCAACCGGACAAGGTGCGCCAGACACTCATCAAATTGCTTGCTATTTTTGTTCAACTACACATAGTGTTTTTTTCCCGTCAGGGAACCAGTTATTGCTCAAGATCTCGATGAACTTCAGGATCCTCGCCCTCGTTTATCCCTTCATGATCTAGAAGTTGTAAGGTGCCTGGGTAAGTGTGCTTTACAAGTAAATTTATTTCTAATGGTTACACCATCCCCAAGGTATTGGAGGATTTGGTAAGGTTGTTCTTGTCAGCGTACGGCAGGATGTGGACCAGTCTTCCCCCGGGCGGGGTGCTTTGTTTGCTATGAAAACTCTGAAGAAGAGTCAACTGCGAAATGCAGGAAGTGTACGTTGTTATCATCGATGTCCATTCCCACAAAGTGTCTGACGCGTTTAGTACAGTCTGCGAGAGACGAAATGAGCTCGGAGAGGCGCGCCCTATCGTCGCTACCGTGGAACCCTTTCGTTAGTGGTGTGGTCGATGCGTTCTCGGATTATCAAAATCTATACTTCGTGCTCGAAGTCATGCCTCATGGCGTATTCAGCAGTCGCGTCGATGAATTAGGACCTTTCGATCCTATCACTGCGTGTTTCTATTACTGCAACATCTTTTGTGGTCTAGAGTTCATCCACAGTCATGGTCTAGTATTAAGGGATCTCAAGCCCGACAATATACTTGTTGGTCATGATGGCTATCTTTGTTTAACCGATTTCGGCCTGGCGGTGAAAGAAAATGAAGGTGGAGTCTGGCAATTCCTCGGCACTTCTAGTTACATGGCCCCAGAACTAATCAAAAATTTGACGTATCTCGGTCCAACAGTGGACTGGTGGGCTAGTGGCGTCATCCTTTATGAAATTTTATCCAAACAACTGGTGGGAGAGAACCTTTTTTATCTCTCCGATAACAACTCAGCATTCTTCTCCTTATCCAGCCTTTTCGTGGATCTGTCGATGAAACAATTTTTGCAAACATTCTGTCACTAAACTATCGTTGGCCAGATAATCATTTAGGAAACAGTCTCAAACATTTCATTACCCGTCTATTAACGTTCAACCCTGAGGACCGGCTTGGATTTCATGGAGCAAGGGAGGTTGCCAGTCACCCTTGGCTTTCTCACGTGGATTGGGTCCGGATGAAAAGTAGAACCTACGAGGTACATCTTAACTTAATCTGTTCAGGAGAGTTTCTCATCAAACCTTGCGTGCCCAGGCCCCCTGGACCCCTGAAAAAACTGAACTACCAAGCAGATGGCACCATCATCCACTTCCGTCCAGACACTGTATGGGGGATCTGAGAGTTAAGATCCCACCTGTCCATCTGAGATGGGACAAACGTTTTCGGCAGAAAAAACTTGCAAACTAATGTTTTGGGCTTTGTTCTCATGATGTCCGGTTCCCGTTCATGTTGAGTGAGCTCTGTCAATTGTTCTCCCAACGATCCTCACAATATCAAGAATTCTACACCTACCGATGTGAACTACTCCAAGTCTATTGAATTGCTGGGTTAAACGCCCATTCTACAACAATAATAAGCGTGCGCTACGAGCCCATTGTCAGAAGCTATCGGAGGATTACATGTATTACCTTCTATGTGAATACAGTGGTTGACAATTGGAAACACAATAATAAGGTTCCCCACGAGTCGTCCACCTTGCGTTTCCCTCGTGTTCATCTGAGTTATCGAATCTATTGTCTCGAGATCTTCTGGATATCATATGACGCACAATATGTGGATACTTTCTGATTGTTTCGCCATCGCACCCGAGAATCTAAAACCAAAACCTCTCCTTCGACAATCTAAGATCACCTGTTGGGCTGGGACCCGTACACATTCTCTTGCGCTAACTGTATTTGACTAAAGGTACACACATGACGTTGCCATTTATTACAATTTATCCAAACGCTACATCCAAGTGAAGGGCCTGGAATAAGGCGCCCAATCAATGGGGTCCATCAACACCTAGGGTCCATGAAGCAAAACTAGAGAACAATCTTTTAAAAGAAATCGGGATTAGTGTCGGTGTGTGAGAACTATAATGAATGATGCGACTCACCGACCGCGCATGTGAGAAAAGGCGGGAGAGAGATGTGATGCGCCCGACGATGATAGGGATTAAAATAGTTGTACACTACAAACGCGGCATGCGTAATATGCATGCGCAAGTCATAGAATTATTATGTGCTATCGACTGGTAGCTCGGGGTGGGGGATTCGCGGTCATGAGATGAGAGACACGCGCATTGGGGGAGGAAGGGTACTTCTGCATCCGACTTGACCGGATCCGGCCCTTTAATTTCCGTCGTCTGGCCTCTTCCTCATCCGAATCAGTTTCGTCCTCAACGTCCGCATCCGTCTCTGTGTCGACAATCGTTGAGCCAACAGGGGAGAACAGACTGTCGTCCTCTGATTCCGACTCTTCCGACTCGTCATCGTCATCAGAAGGATCCATCGCCGCCCGAGCTAACCCGGCCATCCGCCATTTTCCGTACCATTTGCCAAGAAACGCACGGATCTCGTCCCGGATGTCGAGATATTCGACGTTTCGTGCGAGCCCTTCCCATCTAATTGCACCAGAATTCAGGGCTTGTTCAATCGAAGTGGTGGAGCCAAAATACATCCAATGTACTAAGAGCTGGAAAGATGACGGATCGGGTACGGGAAGAAAAATGATAGGATGTGTCGGAGACGACGGCAGCGAGTGAGGAATACGACTTGATGGAATTATCCATTGCCTGAGAGAAGATGTTTCCGAGAATGACTTGCTGGCGGTATCTACCAAGTCGAGAGCCGAAGTGCCACTGAAGAGGCCTCGTAAGAGACTTGATTGTGCGGAGAGATAGTCCATGTGAAGCTGGCCCAAGGACAAAATCAAATTTGATTCACAATAGCCACGTGCAATTGACGTACTTTCATTGTGGTCCGGGGAAGTGCACGTAATGTTGGTTCTGTGACCCTCCGCCCCATTCCAGAAGGATCATGCATACTCGTCTTCACGCCCGGCGGCAACGGATGCAAAGGAAAGGTAGAAGAATCGTGTGGCTGAGGTTTTGAGATATCATGGGGAACAACTAATCGTTATTAGCAAGAAAAAAGGAGAGCCCAATGACGAGTGGACGTACTTATGGTACAGTCAGCAGTCTCTGGCTTGGTCCAGTAATGGGGGGCAAGGCGGTGCAACTGGTCAATTATATATTCTAGGGGTACATCTGCAAGAGCGGGTGGAGGAAATGGTCGAGGGACGAAGGAGCAAGCCATCGGACGACCAGCAGCAACTGGGTTTCGGAAAAAGCATATCTGTACGCAGGAGCTTTATAAGATCAAGACCGGGACAATTGGACGAACGTCGATTGTTTGGCATAAATGCGAGTCCCAAACAGGAAGGTCGGGCCCAGTGATGCAGTACGGCTTCGACTCGCTTCTGCCTTGTGCCGGATGAAGAGCGACTTGGGACAGCTGATGAAGACTGTTCCTTGCGGGGAGGTTCCGTTAGCGACTATCGTCCTAGCCAAACTAAAAAAAAAACATTGCTTTTTAGCTGGGATAAGTCTCGACTCCGGAGATCGATGGTCGTTATTGTGTCGGAGAAGAACCGACGGACCGATAGCAACGTGTCTTTAACCAATACCAACGGAGAATGATCTTCAGACGTCAGAGTTGCCACGCGTATTCTTGATCCCAGGGGTCTGCCACTTTATTGTTGGCGGGTTCGCCTCGATCCAGACGGAATTAGCGGAAATGAAATCCTCGTTCTTCAGCTGTTGTTTGATCTGCTAGTAGCTCACAAGGTTTTCGGCAAATCCGACGGAACTCAGGAGATGCCGGGATTATAAACACACCACCGCCGTGCAGAGGCTGTCCTAGCAAGCAACCCATCCCCCGAAACTGGGTTGTTAATGTAACACTCGGCTGATACGGGAAGGCAAATCAGACTGGTACACCATCTGTAACACGTGCCCTCTAGCTGGTATCTGAATTTACTAGCACGACACGCCTATATCAGCGAACCAAATGTGGAGAAAGAATGGAACACAGTGCCGTAAAAAAAAGAATAAACAGAAACAAACGACACTATCCTTCTTGTTCTGGCAACGTGAAGGGGATTCTTAAGATGTTGTTAGTGCATCATTTCATAGTCTGACACAATAAATGAACTAAAGAAAGCGGTGATTCACGCGGGAGATGATTCATTAAACGTCAGGTCTGCCTAAGCACTTATACTTACGCGTAAAATACGGGTTGATTGGCGAAGAATTTCAGGCTATGCGGCGGACAATACTTGCGATATGATGGTATGGACGTGAAGAATGAATTGGCCCATGTCAACAATTCAAATGAAATGGGGCACCGATCAAGCTCAACATATGCTGCAATACCCGGGCTCTGTGAATGTGCGGGCGCGGACATGCAGGCGGGTAGGGGGAGGGGGCCAAAAATGGAGAGGAGAGCCGAGAAAGCTGTGGAGACTACCACCTGGGAGCATGGACTGCGCCCTGATTCCTGATAAACGCTACATTCAATAGACCAAACCCTGTAAAGTTGATAAGACCTGGCAGTGACTCGTTCACTTCAGGGAAAATATTAAATGTACTGCCGGAGCACTTGGGAATTTGAACAGATATCGATTCTGTTGTTGTTGTTCGGAAGCGATTTGAACACGTTGAAGCCCTATAATAATAACAATAATAATAGTATGCGTCAGATAAGAAAAGTGAGCGCAGTCCATCTCTCAGGTACCCCACAAAAAGATTAGGACACAAACAAATAGTATTAATCTCATCAGTGATTTCAAGTTGAACGTCTACGAAACGGTGATAACGGCGCTAAACCGCCCTGGATCGCAACGGCCACTACGCTGTTTGTTCGCCAATGTGGTAACCATGTCCACTCAACAATCACCCCAGATTTTCGACCTAAACCCTTATGAAAACCATACAGAGCTCTCCCGAACCGAATCAGAGTTGTTATGGGAGTACGCCAAACTGAACCAGCAGCTCAAAATCGTTCGTCATTCGTCCACCACTCATACCACTAGCACAGAATCAAACTTGACCTTGATATATATGCAGATGATAGCCGAGACCAAACGTTTGAGTCAGCTACCAGAAGAGCATCTTCTTAAAGACCTCCGGACTTTGGAGACAAAGATGGGTTTCGTATTGACCCTGGTGAGTACAGCATGCGATCCCTGAGCGGGTAGCAGATATTCACAAGCTTTCTTTTGTGTAAAGTTCCAGGGATCCGTTTGGGGCGTTATCAACGAACGAGCTGCCATCGCAGATGCAAACGACAGTGTCATAGGAACTGATAATTCGGGAGACAGAACCGTTACACGTTGATATCCCATCTGTTCGATCAGATTTAGCACAATTAGGTCCAAATGCTGTGTATTTCCTCCAAGTTGCACCAATTTACACGTTGATACAGTAGTCTACTTCAGGTGTACGTTTCCAAGCTTCATCGCCAGGCCGGAAACTGAGTTCGTACTCCAAATCACTAGTTTGCCATCAACACCTGATGTGCTCACTTTCGTAACACCTCCAGGCTGACCTGCATAGGGTCTAACACTCGTGATGGTGTTCTGATGAACTGTAAACAAGTCCGATTCACCAGAGGATCCACCACCAGCTCCAGCGATCCCGCGGGAATCGGCGTTCCTAAAAGCATTGAACGCAGCACTGTTCAGACGGCCAGGTCCTCCTCCCAAACGGGATCCTGCACCACCGGAGGACTTGGGAGCGGATGTGTCGTCAAGGCTACCAATCAATCTCCATCCACTTTCATCACCAGAAAAGACGACTGGCTGGCAGTCGTGACCAGCCGCGATGATGGCATTCTCATTGGTCCAGGCAAGAGTAACTAATGGAAGTGTGTTCATTTTGACGGTGGTAACTGCGGGGCCTCCTCCAGAATACACGATACTTATAGTGCTGTCATGACCTAGGGTGGATCAGCTTGACGACAAAACTGCGAGAACGACGAAGGGCAACGTACTAGCAAAGGCAAGTGCATCACCCGACGGAGAAAAGCCTACAGCATGCACCCAGCCCCCGGAAGGACTCGCGAATTCACCACAGACAGTTCCAAAAGGAAGTTTCTCGCCCCAGTATGTCGGAGCAGGTCTATGTAGAGTTTTAAGAACAGATTTTAAACAGTCAAGATCAGAAAGTTCACTTTTTGTCAACATCTTTGATATAAGCGGAGAACACGCGGGCCTTCATGTCAGCACTTCCAGCAGCAAGCAACACATTATTCGGGTGCCAATCAATAGACAAGACTGTCGCCCTGATTGGCTTCTTCAAAAGCTTTGAAACCCACCAATCGCTTTCAGGATCGAACGAACAGATCGCAATCGCCCTAACATGACCTAAATTCAATCAACTAGTCCTATCCCGTTCAAAAACACCAAACACGCACCTTGCGCCACTGGCAACTGCAAACTTGTTTTCAAGTGGGCTCCATCTGACAAAGGTTGCAGCCCGATTGATATTCAACAGCACCAAGGTTGGTTTCCATTCCAATCTTCCAGTCTGTGGATCGGGTGTTTGAGACCAGACATAAGCGTTGCGGTCTTGCGAAGCGGTAACGATGCGATTAGAAGTGGGTGCCCAGTCGATAGATGTTATAAGTTTGTCATGCTGCGGACCAAAAAGTTATTCCAGCCGTCTTAGTAGCTCGAGATCAAATGGGCAAATACCTCTGACAATGTTTCAGTAGGTTTCCAATCATGCCCCTTTCGAGCAAATATCTGTATATCCTTGGTGTTCAGACTAACAGCGACCTCTTTGAAATAACATGAAATAAGATGTGCAGAAATCGGAGCAAGTTCGAGGACAACTGACGGCTGCGATCTTCGTTGAATGCATGACAAGTGATAGGAGTCTGTGCGAGAGAATGAACTTCTGGAGCAGCACTCATTGTATGCTCTTGCGCAGAGGACTAGCAGTCGACTACTGCGATGCTGTGACTTGAGAGAGTTATCAACTTGATGCTTCCTCAGTCAGAATTGAAGGCCCGTTAACTGAGTTTGAAAATTTCCCAGCCCGCGCCATACCTCAGTGTGGCGAGCACCATTCCAGCCCTCTGCTATTTCAAGCTCGAATTTGCCTTTGCTGACTTCTGGGGTGGATATAAAGAACCAGACCCGTTGCGGTTCGAGTCGAGCCGGGTTGAAAAACCTGTTAACTGCGGCCAACTCGGAAGTCCTAAGTAAAAGTTTGTACAACTCATCAGTGGTGTACTGCAATCCACAATTGACTGAGAAAGTGAATTGATGGCTCTCCTTGAACAAGGGCTTCACAGAGGGATAACGTAGTCTCCTCGCTGCCTCTTACTATATTATAAAATCACACCATATATAATTCACGCACTTCCACACATTATTTGTAGTCTGAATACAAACGTTACAAGGCATTGTTCAAATCGACTCATTATGCGGAAGGAGATCGTGCTATTATAAGCCCCCTTCTGATCTTTCTCGTCCTAGCGACATGACAGCACCTCAATCAAAATATCCATAATAGAAGTTCAGCGACAACCACAGCGAAAAACTGTGCAGCAAAGAAATCGTCGCAGTCGTACGTGGTCTTCCAAGCAAGGCCCTCCTGAACTTTATCTGATATTACTCGGATTGCGTGAATGCGTAAGTAAATGATAATACCCAAAACGATATGCATATTCTTGCAAGAAAGCAAAAGCGAAAACAAGAAATGTGGGATAGCAAGAAACAAAACACGATTTATACGGACTGATTAAACTCCTGGCTAGCGCCACCTTCTCCATGATCGTCGGATTTGCGCATCTTTTTAGCCCATCGCAGTCCACATGCATTGCACAACGTTTTCGGCCCGAGTGGTCCCTATTCCACGGGGTCCGAATTCAACCAAGACAATTGACATTATAAGAAAATCACACCTTTCTCCATTCCGGAGAATCTGTTCGCCCACAAGTAACACAAACATGCTGCTCCGAGGAGAAGACCTTTTTCTGCTGTAACAGGGAACTTTAAGTCCAGTCTTGATGATCGACATTGAAATCTGAATTGACCTTTTTTCTCGCTGGTTCCCCTGTGCCATCATCGTTTAAAGTTCGGAGACCAGCAGCACCATAGCTTCGTGTTGCGGAAC
>QGOD01002545.1:75375-101153 GCA_003313065.1 Sarcodon sp. MG97 | reverse complement strand
CCCTGGAGCTCCTTTTGCAGAAGACGATCCACCGACCCATGTAGTCTCCGTTCTCAACTCCAGTAATCTATGTCGGAGCCTTTCGTTCTCCATCTTCAGCTCCAAGAACGTGCTCAGCCTATGATGTCAGTTCAGCAAAATCAACAGAGACAAGGAAGGAAGGACGCTTGCATGGCGGTGTTGCGGCTAGGATACGGTTTAGCTGTTGCGAAAAAACATTTGCATTCCATATCACCCTCAATAAAATGAGGGTACCCTTTTATTTCAAATAGCACCTCCTTGGGTTGAATAGGGTAGTCTGAATGGGTGATATTATCATTCTTGCAATGCAGACGTGCATATGATAACATGTCGCTCCGTGTTCGGATGGACTCCACAAACCCTTTCCTAAAATTCGTCTTGTCGGCGACTAGGGGGCCCATAGTCGTTAGCACGATGATACCATATAATCAGATAATACCGACCGTTGATGAGTTCGATGAAGTCACCATCGACGAGCTCCTCATCTCTCCAACCCAGTAATTCATTCACTGCGGCTCCACAATAAAGGATCTGACATTGTGAGTTGAGGATGAAAGTGATGGCTTCAGTGAGTTCCGTCACAAGAAGATCCGCCCAACGCTTCCGCTTTGTGAATTCAAAGGTCAGCGCTTTCGACTGGTGTGGGCGAACGCCTTGGGTCTGCATTGAGGTTGTAGTGGCCGTCGACGAGGGACGCTCATGTTTGCGATGGAAGCCGCAAATCCCAACGAGGAAATCCCGCCGGTAGCAGAATCTTGGCATGTGGCTGCTTGTTTTTTCAAGTCCCGCTCTCATTTTCCTGCTACAAGCAAACTGAGGACAAGGTCGCCCTCATAGGCAAGAATCCAACTGCAATACAAGGAAAGGATTGCATGTACGGCTGGGTGCAATACCGTATGTTCCCCTCTCGTGCTTATCATCAAAAGCACGTAGAATATCAAATACACTGCCCAATAATATTACCACATATCCGATAATTTCTTGGACGTTTGGAAGATGTAATGTAAACCTTCATTGGCACCAGTTCCCTCTTACATTCATTCTTGTCGCCCTGAATCATATCATGCAGTATCCACCATCAACACGGATTTCAGAACCCGTCATGAAGCGAGACGCATCGCTGGCCAAGAAGACAATCGCACCCTAACAGAGATGAATGAGCCCGCGCATACGAAAATCGATATAAATATAATTACTAACCGCCAGGTCCTCGGGCTCACCCATCTATGCAGGTAGAGGTCAGAAAATCTTCAGTAAATTAGAATTAAACTCATACTCTGCCCATAGGAGTCAAGCCCTCCCATGTTTTCTGCAAGAAATTAAATTAATGACAGTAGAATGAAAACTTCGTATGGACCGACCTTTAGTTCCGTATTGTTCGAAAGAATAGTTCTTGTCAACTTTGTCAGCATATATCCGGGACTAGTATGCCACAGTTCTGTCAGAATGTCCTTGAGAAGTAGAACAAATTATAACCATCAACCTTAAACTGTTAACTCGGACACCTTGTTTCGCCCATTCGATGGCTAAGCTCGACGCCATATGCTTAACAGCTAACGATCAAAACGGGCTGAGGTGAATGCGGGAGAGCGAGAGGTGATAGATATTTGAAACGTGTACCAGCTTTCGAAGCGTTATAGGGAGTTTGTGGCTGTCGTCAAAATAGTAAATTGTAAGGTTCTTCACGGACTGCATTAACCACACCTGGGGAATATTGATTATCTGAGGTAGAAAGTAAGGCAGGTATTGTTTTGGAAAAACGTTGGATTACACACATTGGCACTCATACTTGCTATAAGAACGATACTGCCTCCGCCCTGGGGTATCATATGACGAGCTGCTTCACGAGCGGTAAAGAAAGATCCGTGAACATTGATATCATACAATCGTTTTATCCGATCAATTGGGTAGCTGTGAGAGAGGTGTGGGCCACTTGACTAGACATGCCGGCGAATATTTGCTTACTCGAAAGCAGAATAGTTTTCCACGATACCTGATCGGAGTTCATGGATAAATTCACAAGATTCATGATGGACGGAACTCACCAGCAGATGCAACGACGGAGTCAACCCGTCCAAAGCGTCCGACGACATCGTCAAAAGCCTTCTGCACTGATTGTTCAGAAGACACGTCGCATTCAATACCAAGGATGTCAATATCGCCTGGTTCTAAATCGCTGTTGGCTTGAAAGACTGTTCAATAAAGGGTATCCGGTGGAAAAATGAGGTCCTAACCACAGGCGGTAGTAACAAGTTCGGTTGCAGCTGACTTGGCTTCCGACTCTTTCAAGTCAAGAATGGCCAGACGCGTGCACCCTCTGGGATCTGTCAGTTCAAGCCTATCCCGATAGATAGATGTTCAACATACGATTCAATAAAAGCCCGGCAAAACTCATATCCCAGACCCCGAGCAGCCCCAGTGACGAGGCACACCTACAACACATAAAAAAGGATACTTTATTCAAAACAACACCCGTCGCGTTACCTTGTCCTGCAGGGAGAAGGTTCGCAATGTCTTTGGAGTTTTCGACACAGCACCTGTACTGGCAAACCGTGCCCGCAGTAAAGCTAGTTGTAGAGGAGATCGAGACCTCGACACAGCAGATAAAGTGCGGAACATTGGGTGATAAGACATCTGGGGGAGGAGGGTGTGGGGGTACAGTAAATGCCGAGAAGTGATGACCACTGATTATATATGTGTCCAGGCTCCTTCTCATAACTGACAAGCGGCTCAAGATCCAGCTGGGTATGTTCAATTCTGATGATGGGTCGTCATATTTACCTAAATACTTCCGAAGATAACCCGAGTCCGTCTACTGTACCTCTTGAAGCTGTATTGTTGTTAGATTGGTGACCATTTCTTCCGTGAGACGAGGGAAGTTGGCTCTACAAATGAGCACCATGACAGCACACTCCAGGTAACGTATTCCAACTATGAACCTAGTTTCACCCTTCATTCTTCCATTGCACTAACTTCCACATAGACATGGTCCCGACGTGTCCATAAGAACCTCTCAAATTATAATCAAGCTTCAAGGTTCGTTGCGTACTACCCTATGGAAACTATTTGAACAATCTGGGGGCTTCTCTAGGGAGAATTATTCGTTATCTTCAAGTTTCTCATGGATGGCCGCGACAGTATTAGTTGGGTTCCATTAAATTACGTATTAGGAATGTTTTTAGTTGACTCAGGACGAGTTTGTAGTTGGTTCGCTTCCTGACATTTTCATGCAATATGTATACAGTAGAGACAGATAGCATAAGTATGAAAAACATAAGTAATCGGAATATAACTTGTGGCCACATAGAACACTAAGGGTATCTAATATCCACAAAGAGTTGAATACTACCATTTATATGCTATAAGAGAGGCGGAAAGGATCGTAAAGGTTCCATGTCAAAACGAACGACACCAATATTAAAGGATCAGGCCACCGATTCAACAGTGCTAAGAAAAGGAATGAGTGTCGAGACGGCAGGATGAGACATTTAGAACACAAACCGACAAAGCGAATAAGGATATGAACCAGATGTCATAAACACACAAATTTTGATTTGCGTTTTTGCAGCTCTTCCACTCTACTATCTAGCTGAGCCCGAGCCCGCTCTTTGGCTTTTCGCTCTTCATCTAATCGGTGTTCGAGAGACTGTTTCTCCTCGACAACGGATCTTCTGACGGTCACAACTTCACGTTTTGCTTCTGTCAGCTCATTCCGAAGCGCGCTGATCTGAGAATTGAGCGTGTCGCGTTCACGCGCCAACTCTGTTGCATGCATTCGAGCCTTCCGTACTAAAGATCATGTCAGTCATCATAGTTCTAAGAACAAAACCTTTATCACTGACAGTTCTTTTCAGAATCACCCAGGGATCCTTCGAGTGTGGAGACCAAGTCCATGTGAGTTTGTAGATCACTCTCACAATGGGTTAGCTGCTTGTTCAGGGTTTTGATCATTGCTTCCTGCTCGCCGATCAACTTGGCCTGCTGTTCGATTTGTTGTTGGTTGACTTTCATGTCCACGCTCGACATACTTAGATCAGGCGCGAGAGATGGCGCAAAGGATGTGGCAGGCGAGTCCAGTTGCGATTCCTTTGTTGATGCCATCGATGTCATGATGGAAGCTGACGAGCCGTTGGTAGATTCCTTAGGAGTGGGGGGAGGTGGGACGGAAGGAGGTGGGGTTAGAGGCGGTGGCTTCGCTAATGGGAGTGAGCTTTGTCGGGCAAGGGTCATTGCACGTTCATTAGTCGTTCGTGTGAGAGTAGGCGAAGGGCTTCGAGCACGTTGAATTTGCAAGTCACGAACGAGGGCTTCCTGTCGCGCCTTCTCTGCTTGAAGGACTTCCTTTTCGTCTTGAGTTCGTTGGAGATTGATTTGAGTTTCAGCAAGCATAGAACGGTTCTTTTCCAACTCTTCTACAAGTGTCTGCCGTTGAGAAACTTTCTGTAAAAGTTTCGCATGCTCTGTGTGGGTTGAATCCAGTTCTCCTCTAAGGCGGGCAACTTCAGCCTCAAGATTATTACGTTCAGTATGTGCATTCGTCAATTCTTTCCGCAAAGAATCAAGGACGTTATCCTGTTCCATGACCGCCTTCTGGTACTGTGAACTTGCTTCCTCTCGGGCCACAGCAACTTCCTCTAGGGTGCTTCTGTAAGTGGAGAGCTCTTTCATGAGCAAGTCGTGGTCTTGTCGCCAAGTATCACGTTCCTTCGAATATTGAGTTTCTAGGTTAGTTGCAGACTCCCTTAACCGCTCCCGTTCTTGAGAAAGGAGTTGTTCGCTCTGGATCCGAGCAGCATCTGACTCTTGAAGGTGTTGCTCGCGAGTGGCGATTAAGGTTGCCTCGACCTCGGCGATAGCAGATTGGTGATCTGCCTTCAACCTGGCGATTTCTTCGGTATGTGACTTCAATAGAGCAGAACGCAATTGGTCGACTCGTGCCTCAGTTGCTGCAATAGCAGACTCGTGTTCGGCCTTCAGCCTAGCTACTTCTTGGGCCTGTTGGGTAACAAGATCGGCCTGGTCTCGTTCGAATCGAGCAGCGGTCTCGAGCACGGTAGACTGATGCTTCAACTTCAGTGCCGAAATCTCGTTCGAGTGTGTATTGATTAATGAGGCGAGCTGATGTTCTGATCGCGCCTCTACATCCTTCCGTTCCTGGTCGTGTATCGTGGTCAGTGTCAACTGAATCTCCGCCATGGTGACTTCGTGCTGAGCCTTTAGTTTGTCGACTTCATCGGCATGCGACTGGCGCAGCGATGCCAAAAGTTGTGAAGCCTCTGAGTTAGCACCATCTAACGAGTCTTGGTGGGCAGCCTTTAGTTGTTCAACCTCAGCCTGTTGGTTAGCTTCGATCTCATGAATAATGACGGCGTGTTGCTCCTTGGCGGTTTGTAGTGCTGCGTCCATCTCTTCTTGAACCTTCTTCACCGAGGCAAGGGACGAAGCTTTGCTGTCCTCAAGTAAAGAAGTCAGGCGCACGATCTCTTCCTGTGATTCCTCTCGAGCTTTGGATAGTGCGATTGCGTGGTCCGAGCGAGCCTTCCCTAAAGCAGTATCGTGCGCTTCGATCGCGTTTGTTAGCGTGCGTAGATGGTCTGCTTTCAACCGTTCCAGATCTTCAGCAAAATTCGTTTCTTTCTGAATGATTGCAAGGGAGTGGGCTTCCTTTAGGTCTCGCATAGCGGTCTCAGTGGCAGTCTGCGACTCAGACAAAGACCCCTCCCTGGCTATTTCGGCCACTCGCAGTTGTCCTGCGTGCTCTTCTTTGAGTCGATCGAGGAATATCGAAGCTTCGAGTGACTGCCTCTCCAGAGCTTCGGTATGATCGTTACGAAGTTTTGTAAGAGCATTGTAATACTCCTCTTCTGTTTGATGCAAGGAATTCAATAGTTCTGTGTCTTTCCGCTCGAGAGCCTCGGTATGTTCGGTGGTAATTTTAGCAACGACATCTTCATGCTCTTTCCTGATCTGCTCGAGAGTTTCTTCGATCTCCTGAATGCGGTGCTGGGCAGTAGCGGATTGCTCCTCTTTCTTGGTAAGGATGGCCTGATGCTCGAAGACAGCCTTGGCTAATACTTCTTGATGTTCCTTCTCTACCCGCTCAAGAAGTTCCTTAACTTCTTCGCTACGACGATTCAAGGCCTCCTCGTGCTCGGCCTGCAGCTTCCCGAATGCGGCAGCGTGATTTTGATGAGCCTGTTCAAGAATGGCAGAGGCCACGGCTAGCTGATCGCGTAGTTCATTCGTAGAAACTTCGTGCTCTTCTTTGAGACGAGTCACCAAAGCTTCCACCTCAGATTCCTTACTCTTCATCAAGTCCTCGTGCTCCGCTCGCATACGATCCACAGCAGCGATATGATCAGTCTCAGCTCGCTTGAGCATATCCAACAGCCTGGCTTCTTTTTCTTGCATTTCTTCAAGCTTTGACAAGCTACCGGCATGCCTGTCATGCAGCGCCTCGATCTCAGAAGACATGTTGTGAATCTAATTATGTCAGTTTATTAATCATCACCATCACATTCGACGAAAGCGAAACTCACCTGATCCCTGGAAAGCGCAGTCAACTCGTCATGCTGCTTCCTGGCTTGTGACAATTGCTCGTTGAGGCTATCGACGATTTCGCGATGTTGAGACTCTTTCTGAGCCATCGAGCTTGAATCAATAAGACTTTAGTAGGCAAGTAAGTCGGATGGAAATCGGAACCAACCGCATCAGGTCATTCAACCGCTGCAGAGACCCGTCACTATCTGGCACTTCTGATCCGTTTACTAAGTTGCCAATTTTGTTGATCTGCATGCTTTGGCGAATAGCATGGAACTGGCCTATGGTCTTGGGCGACAAGCTAACCGAAGGATCAGAAACCCCTTCGACAGGAGAAGTCTGTTCAGATGTGGGGTTTTCAGTCATTTCTTCCTTACTAGACGTGAGTGAATCGAAGGCTAGGGTTCCAATCTTCTGCTCTGACGGGGGCTGAACTTTATTTTCCTTTAGTGATTCCTCTAATATGGCAATCTCTGATTCCCGATCCTTAAGCACTTCTTGTAACCTAATAATCTCTCTTTCCAAGCTCGATGTCGATTTATGTGGTGAGATTACCCCGCCTAGGGTTGAGATCGACAGGTTCGGACGGGAGGCAGAACTGGAACGTGAGTGTGAAACAGGGCTATTGCTGTCGTGACTTGAAAAAGAAGTCTTGCGCAATCTGGCCGAGGAGAGCTCCTGTGAAAGCGATTGTGATTGCGAAAGCGACCTGTAAGAAAGAGTCAGATACGATTCCCAGACCTTGATACGCTACTCACCTCGAGTGGAGCGATTCTGCCGAGGCCGCCTGCCTGAAAAAAAGACGCTTTCCAGGTTCTGATCCATTTCTAGTAATTCGTCTCCTCGTAAAAATGGGAGTCTCAGTAGTGCTGATTCTCTCTATAGAGTCAGAGAGGCCGGAAGAGCTCGCAAGTTTAGCTTCCTGGAGTTGAGAAGACAATTCGTGGATTTCTCGGAGAGCATCGCGATATTTGGAGGTCACGGAAGACAAATCAGCCAAGGTTGCGGTGTGCGTCTGCTGAAGAGAGACCAGCTGATTCTCGATAGCGGATTCTGTCGGCGTGATAGGTCTGGGGGAAGAGACGGGTGAGTCCGGGCGAGAGGAATCGCCGCTTCCGGCCCCGTTGGAGGAAACGTTGAGTTGTAGAGTCTGCCTAGCCTTCGAAACCTCGTCAACGATGTTGCCCAACCGAAGTCGCTCTTCGTTTGTTTCTTTCCTCTTGCTCTCCCATTCTTCCATCTTTCGCTCCAATTCCTTGACTTTCTGCTCCCTGTTATGTAGATCGTCTCTCCAGCTTTGACCATCTTTTGTCAAAGTCTCTAGTCGAGATTTAAGACTCTCGGCTTCATCCCTTCTCCGTTCGCTCTCCTTCTCCAGCGTTTCAACCGTCTGCTGGAGCCCAATGATAGACTCGTCGGAACGTGCCAATCTAGCTTCCAAGTCCGCGATGTATCGACTTGAATGGGACTCGGTGTCTTTGTATCGAGTAATCTCACGTTTAAGATCGCTCATAGACTCACTAGAGCTCGTAGTAGACTCGTCGTATTGTTTTACCTTTTCTTCCAAGTCTCGAATATATGCCTATTTTAAAATAGTCGGCCAGAGGTCTCGGATAACAAATTACGCGTACCTCTGTGGATGCTTCACGTTCGCTCAACCTGGCGACTCTGGACCTGAGTTCTTCAAGATACAGATCCGTGGCTGCATGCCGTTCGGAAAGAGCGGCCAACTCCTCTTCCTTCTCCTCGATCAATTCGTTCGTATGCCTCAACGCCGCGCGGTTCAAACTAAGTTCAGCCTCCATGGCGCTAATCGTCTTTTCATACTCCTCAATAACAGGTCCCACGATCTCCTCATATTTACTCATTCCGCCTGTAGAAGAGCTCGAACTCCTGTGTTTCTCGGCTAGTTCTCGTCGAAGTCGAGTCAACTCTTCCGTCCTCTGTGTAAACTGTTCCCTCAATTCCTCGTAATTATTTTGGAGTTCAACCATCTGAGCGACGACCTTCGCCGAGGCGGCAGAAATTTCAGACGAGGGTGCTGACCGAGCAGTTCCAGTCCCTAGAGAACCAGCCGATCCACTACTATCTTTCACCCCCTTCAACTCTCTACGAAGCCGAGTCACCATTCCCTGTAACCACTCTACATCATCCCAGCCTTCCTCCTTCTCATTCACAACAGCGCGATTTTTGATGTTCCTAGCTCTGTTGGCATATTTCAAGGTATTTACTGTCTCGCCTAAATTCCACTCCGCTGGACTAACGCATGCGATCATTAAGGTATGCGCATTACCGCCAAGCGAATCTTGTAGTAGACGTGTGAGTTTTGAATCACGATATGGGATATATGATGCCGTATGGGATTTAACCCTTGATGGGTCACCGAGTGCGGATATAACATTGCCTAGTGCAAGAAGACCGCTGTTGATAGAAATACCTTCTTTGATGCGTTCGCCTTGAGCCGCTGTTCGTTTAAGCTGGAAGAGACAGGATCTTCAAACTTGAGAACATGATTGAAACAGTATGGCTTACTCGTTCGGATCCAGCTAAATCGACGAAATGAAATTTAGACACAACAGTAACCCACTCTCCTTCACTGCCTTCATCGTCCCCCTTTCCGTCGTTCATACGGTGACCCAATGAGCTTGGGGGTCGTAAGCCGCTTGCGCCTCCCCCCCGATTCATGGCGACGGCAAAACTCGGAGTGGGAGGACGTCCAAATGTGGGGGAAGAAGTACGACTGAGGCCTGCTGGACTGGCATACATTGATCCAGGACGGGCCAAACGAGAGGGCGAACGGCCTGTGGGGGGAAGAGGAGATGAAGAACGGACGGGCCTCCCGGATCCGGTATATTTCTTTTGGGTGAGTGTGAGAGAAAAGATTGCATGAGAGCGGGAAGACTGGGCATTCATCTCTGTCTCGTTGGTTCGCCGAATGGAAGTACCCTTGCGGATGAGACTGTATTCGAAAGTCAATATACGCGTTAAGTATAGAGGAACATCCTGACCTCATGACTTCTCCTGCATTCTTCACATTGACTTCCCGTAAACCATCCCAAATGATGTGACCATGCTTATCTTCCCGAATTTGAACGTCGCGTCGACCACCACTCCCAGATTCATCAACCGTCAAGAGATCGATCAAGTCCTCGTTATAAATTTCGATGAACGAGCCTTTGACAGTGTAGGACCACGCCGCACCACGCTCCTCTTTGATCTCCCGTGCACGTGAAAAAATGGTTGAGACAGCTCTGGGGATGATCCCCATGCCATTGTGTGGATCAGTAGGGTCTGCTTCAAGGTCTATTCCTGTCATTGTGAAAGTTTTTCCAGAGCTTGTTTGGCCATACGCAAGAATCGTGCAATTGAAACCCTCCACGAATCTGGATATGAGGGGATATGCTGTGGAGGTAAAAATGGCGTGCTGCGTGGTGGAGGGACCATGAACTTGATCGAACGTGAAATTCTGTTTCTTCGCAGAGGGGCTGGAGGGACTACTGAGAATAGCTGTACCGGCGGAACCAGAGCTTAAAGAAAGGCTAGAAACGGGATCCACTGAAACAGTAGTGGCGGATGAAGAGTGAATCACGGTACGTTGAAATCGAGGAGGGATAGAGGAGGCATCATGGGACGTCGCTGGTCGAATGCGCAAAGCTTGAAAGCAAAGTAAGTTCGTGTTAACGTTGATTAAAAACGAGAACTCACCGACTTGCACAGAGGTAGTTGCCCCAGACGATGAGGACGACGGTGAAGATATTGACGGCGCCATGACCAAGAGTCGAGAGGCTCAGTGCAGGAGCAGGAACGGTGTACTGAGAGAGTACAACGAACTGCTACTCACGAGCCAGTCAGGAACGAGTTGATGATCAGAAAGGAACGACCAAATTAGGACATTTCCTGCCCGCCGAGCAGTGCTTCTGAGACCAACTCCGTTCCACATCCCCTGGTTCTTTTCCCACCTTGGACAATGGACAAACGAAACAGACTCGCTTTGCAATTTTACCTGAACAGCTGAGTTTGCTTCCTGGTGGCTTTCGTTTTGGTCGATTCTGCGGATACGTGCAGTGCTCAGATTATCAGCGCTTTGCAAGTCTCCGAACCGCCAACGGAGTTCATCTCCCGCTAGGCTTTGATTTCATGACGTTTGCGATGTACATTTGTGCGTTTCAAGGTTTGCCATGGCCCATGCCAACTGTCTCCCTCTGAACCCGTGTGGACAAAGCACTGGCCACCTGTGGCTCCCAGGAATCTTATTTGAGGAGGTCTTTACGATCCAGAATTCTACTACGACCCGTAGAGACCTGCCAGTATGAGCTTGCCAGCTTCTGGATTTTCTTTTCCCGAAATTCTTCCTACACAGAATGCCTCTACGCACGTGAATAGTGAAGCCCTACCGCAGGCCGAAGAACCACTCAAGCCTGCCATGTCCCTCGTAAGTTTTCGTACCCAGTTCTTGAGGCTCGACGCTTGTTGACTTCGAATTTCAGCCGGAATTTGCTATTATAGTCTTATATCTAACACGATTATTCCAGAAGCTTCACGATCTTCCTGTTGTAATTCTCCCCCTCTACACCTGCGTCTGCGACCCTCACAGGTAAGTGTACCTGCCAGTCACGTAACTTCTCGAATTCTGTGTTGAAGCCTGTCCCAGATATGCATGCGCTTGGGATATCTTGGAACACTGGAAATCCGCATCGCAAAATAGAGGCCAAAAAGGCTGTTGTGCACTCATCGAATGGTTAGCTTCGTATCTGCCATCCGCTCTCGATGCGATTGCCCCTCGTGGTGTTGAAATGTCTGGTTATAACAGAAGTTCCGACGAAGTTATACTACATGAAGATACCTCTGACTCTTCTCCATACTCTTGGAAGGCTTCTCACGATTTTGACGGTGTTCTTGATAGCTTGAACCCATCCGTCGAGTTGCATGAGGCGCTCGACGATTACGATATTCGCCATCATTCCAATGCACAGACAACGTACATGCCGTTTCTTCTTTGTGATACAACCTAAACGAGTTATGCAGGTGGACTTTCTCGATAAGTTTAATTGTAATTTCTAACTTTAATGTATGGGATTGGTAAATATTAAACTACGAATAGTTCCTAACCATTCCAAGGAAATGCATCACATCTGAGCAGAGCCACAGCTGAGGAAGCCCTTGTCGCACCTCCAAGTCCTGCAATACAAGCTGTACGTGCTTGCGTCAATGATAAAACATCAGTGTGGGACCTAAGTGGGAACGAACTGGATGCTAGTACAAAGTGCCGGAGGCAGTAGATGATACATCACTCCTCGTACTCATCGTCCTCATCGTCCATTTCTTCTGTCTCTCCGGAAACGTCACCATCCATATCCTCTAAACCAGCGTCAAGATCACGAGCAGATACATCGTTATCACCATCCTCATCTTCATCCTCATCATCTTCTTCTTCTGACACATCGCCATCACCAGCAGTGTCGTCGTCGTCGTCATCTTCATCCTCTTCTGCCTAGAAACACAATCTCAGGAATCAATGACACAAAGAGCATAAGGTGACAAAAAACTGACATCATTTTTCTCTTCCTGTTCTGTGAACATACGCCCCATAGCCACAAGCCAAGAAAACCCATGTTTCCGTATCTCGTTGTGCTGGCAGAGGTCAAAGAATGCAACTCTCAGCAAACAAGGGACGCACAGACATAGAGTGCATACATACCAAGCCTTCCAACTCTGCTTCTTCGTCGCTCAAGTCTGTCATCTCGCGATCCAAATTTCTATGCGTGTTGAGTCTTCCATTAGAACGACCACGGGGGGCGGGAGGTTTTGGTTCTCCTTGTGTCGGTATTGGCGGGAGGAGATGAGGGAAGCGGCCGCTACGTGGAAGGAGCGTTGGAGTCGCTACGGACATGTACTTGTACCGCTTGTTTCAAGTGTCCTTCGATCGTGTAGGCATACAGAACTTGACGTTAATACCTGAATTTAGACATGTCACTAGTGTGACGATCTTTTCTTCTGGTACCGTCCATCTGCCTAGCATTCTGCCACACTGTCCCATAAATCAGGACGCTGATCTAGATGGCGGTCGAAGGCAATGTACCAGACGCACTTCTTCCAGGTATTGTACAACATCTCCCACCCAGCTGCCTTCAAATTCATTCAATTATGTCATGCTAGTGGCCTACAGCGTGGTTTATTCGTTTCTGAGCGAGAGATCCCACACAAAAGCTGCGGAAGCGCTGAGAATAGCAGCAAAAGATGTCATAGTACTCAAGCGCGGGTCAAAACCCCATGAGCCTTCACTGTACAAGCTCCTCGCGATATGGCAAGTGCTGAGTGGAGACGCGGAGTCAGAGTCATCTTCGTCGTCATCATCGTAAGTTACCCTTATAATTACCTCGCCTTCTACTTGTTTGTTGGAATCAGAAACTGAAATAATTTAGAAGCTCAGACAGCTCAGACGATGACGACTCGGATTGTACGTGGGGCTTTCCTTTCTCCATCTAAATATTATGTGAGATGTATGATATATTGTTTTCTCTAGCTTCAGATGACGACAAAAATCCCAGCTCTAGTTCTGACGACAACGACGCAGGTTCGAATCGCCTACATCTAGATATCAAGTTATTCAATCCGTTATTGACATTTTTGCTTCAAACCCCCGATCTAGCTCCGGATTCCAGCTCGAACGACTCTGATTCTGGTATTATTTTTTCTTCTCTCTGAGTATCACTAGACTTTTTTTAATTCCGGGCGGTACTAGGTTCCTCAACATCGAAACCATTGATCAAGAAAACTACGATAGACAAAGCTAAGGGCTCAAATACTTCCTCCTCAGCATCATCGTCGAATTCTAGTTCCATTTCGGGTAAAATCGGCAAAAATAAAGTAGAAGAAATTAAGCCAGGTACAAAGGCGAAAACAAACACTAAGAACATTTGTATACCTTCGAACTCTGATTCTGGTTAGTCATGTCTCTCAATCAGTTCCGTAACAACCGCTGACTATCTGCAAAGATACCAGTTCGAACGACGACTCTAGTTCGGACAGCGATTCAAGTTCAGACGAAGGGGAGCCGGAGATAAAAGAAACTATAAATCATTCGGCCGATCAACCTATAGCAGATATAGCCGCGCCTCCTTCTAGATCAAGTCAAACTTTATCATCTTTCAGTAGAGAAAGCGACGAAGCTTCAGATCCGAGCTCATCAAGCTCTGATTCGGATTCAAGCGACAATGCTCGTGACAAATCTCCGGCTTCAAAATTGGAGCAAAATAACGCCCGCGTAGTCAAAAAGCGAAAGACGTCGGAAAGCGGAGCCTCCGTCCCTACCATCGTTGCGTCTACTAACACTTCGGGGGTGGAGAAAAATAAAAAGCCCAAGGAAAAGAAAGCCCTGAGGAATTCGAATACTCCGTTTTCACGCATTCAATTAGACAAAATCAACTTTGCGGATGAGAGATTGAAAGATAATACGTTTCATTCAAGAGTATGCAAACATGTTACTTGCCTTGGTCAAATCATCGTATAACTAATAGATCTGAAACAGGGTGCAGATGGGAACGATTACGGAGCGCGGGCACACCAGGATCTGATTGTTACACGAGGAGCTGGGTTTAGGAAGGAGAAGAATAAAAAGAAGAAGGGTAGCTATCGAGGTGGAGATATTACGGTACCCCTTCATGTCTCTGGGTAACAAATGGCGGAAACTGACTTTTCTTTTGGGACAGCTGGCCAGTCATAGTATTAAATTTACCGATTAATCAAGTGCATCATACATATTGTATGAGGTAATATCACCCTTACACTTCCAAGTCATCTTGAATTTCGACTGCGTTACTTGAAGCGTTAATTGAATCAATCTCCGAAAGGTGTTCGATTTCAGGTATAAAGTATAGTAGGACAATTTCCTTGATACGCATCCCGGTGCCGAACGCCAGGAGAAGCCCACCTACTGCTATTTTACAGAAGCAGCAGGTGACGAGACGATGTAAACATAAAATGAATATCCGGACTGGCTACCTTCTTCTCATAACCATGACCCAGACTCGATCTCGAAGCATTAAATTAAACACAGCATGTGCGGTAACAGTCACGTGAATTCAGAGACGCGTTTGTCACAGTCATTGTGTCCGAAGTGTCCTTGGCATAAACTGCCCCCAGCTCAATCTCACTGTGTCCATCAAATTTTTGACAGCTCATGAAGTCTTCAAAACAAGCCCGACTTCGAACTAGATCCTCTGTCAAGAATAGCCAGTTTGATGAAGAGTTTGAAGAGGATGGTCCAGAAGAGTCAGTTGTTTGGTGTTTATCATTCTTTAGAAAATCCAGGCACAAACCCCACGATATATGCGTGCTGTAGGAGTCTCATTGACGTTCTGAATGGACTGTGCGAATTTGAAAGTAAGTAATCCGGTCATCGTGGTACTTTTTGTCGATACTTCTGCTTTCCATTCTCCTCTAGAAAAGAAATCTGCCAGCAGCGACTTTCAGAAGAAAAAGGTCGAACTGTATAATGCAGGCCGCGAACAGGGTAGGGTTATAGTGCGCGACACTCTTGCTTACTTGTGTGTCTTTGCTCTTCCTTCTATTGCTTCTAAGAACGAGACCTAAATCAATAGTGTAGGAATGAAATCAAGACCGCGATAGCGGATATGAAGGGCAGGGAGATGTCCGTTGAGAAAAGCCTTCAGGATCTGCATTCATTACTTGTGCATAGAGATGTGCGTCGTCCGAGACTTATCTATATGCTGGTCAAGCATGCCTAAGCGTCCTCTCGTTAGGAATGCGGACGTTCGTTGCTGGAGGGACTACCACAAATGGTAGAAGAGCTGTCTCCACGAAGAGCGGAAGAGATAGATCATGCTAGCGCAACTCGTGAGCCGTCACTCCAATTCATTTTTGGGAGACTGTGCTCATGGCACATCGCAACCACAGTTGAGTCGTTCGTTAAGAAACGGGCGGAGTCGCGTCAGAGGGTCCTCGAGTGTGCAAAAGAATATATGGATGAGGGATTGGAACAACAAAGAGTAGGCATTTTTCTTGGGATGGACCGCATGTCGACGTTGATTGCGACCCTAGCTTGCCTTGGACGCTACCGAGCTGATCAAACATTACAAAGCTCTTCTTCGTTCCTAATTGCAAACAAAAAGGTCCTAACTTTGAGCACTGTATCGATATTTTGTAGTTGACCCGTTGTGTCTTGTGCAGTTCAAACCAGTACTGCTCGAAGATGTTAGAGATGGCACCTATCCTCCCACGCCAGTTTATGCCTTAGAGTTGAAGAATCATCGGATGGGCTACATCCGTGTATCATGCACTAAGACTCTGAGATAATATTGACGTCAGCCGCTCGGACTATGCATCGTTCATCCCTCCTCCCGTTTCTCATTACCACTCACCTCACAAGTTTCATGTCACAACGAACGCTTCATGAAAAGACGATGCCCGAGTACAATGGCCTTGGGACCAATGAATGCCAAAGTACACAGAATCCCTTGAGACTTGGATAGCGCTCCGACGACCGTGATCGACTTGAATGGGCGCCGATGATCCACTGATCGCCAAGTCATTTGAGAACTCGAACAAGTACTTGAATCTAGACAAGTCACGTCGAGTTCCTCGAGTTGTGTGCAGAGATAGGAGACAGAGATGATTGCCGTAGTATTGGAAACACCAGCCTGAGTTCAAATAGGCTATGGGGTGGTCGCATACTACCTACCAAGCTATGTTGAGAGTCTTGAGTTGCCAGGATACATGAGTCGTCGAGCATTGTGAACATGCTCAAGTCCATTCACGGTTCATAAAAAATCGGGACTGGTCAAATCAGTCAATCTGATTCTTCCACTTTGGTCCTGTTTGAAGTGACACCCTGATGTTAGTACCTTGTTAGTAGAGCGCTTGACTATTTGCTGCCTTCCTCTGCTCCTCTCACTATTTTCTCTCACTGCGTCTAATATACCTGCGCTATAATGAGCCGCCATAATTCTGCGCAGTATTCGCCGCTCATGCAAAGGAATGCCTCGCCGCGTACATCTCATGATTCTGACGACTCTCTAAGGGCTCTTGAACTTACCGAAGGCCCTTCGACTATTCCTTCACGCATTAGATCATACTCAATGTCAGGTTTCAACTTCGAGTCGGACCTATTGCCCCTTGCAGCCAGCCTAAGTGAACCCGTTGGTTTACCCAGTGGCAATATCAGTGAAAACAAGAGGATAGGATTGGTGAAAGGGATTGCATTGTGTGTCGGGTTGCAGGTGAGTACTCTCTATGCACCCCACTTGAACTTTATGCCAATTGAGACTCATTGCCTCAAGATTGGATCTGGTATCTTGTAAGGAAGACCACGACTTACTGACTCGACGAAACTAACTTCAATTTTGAAGCTCTTCTCCGGGCATCGTCGTGGCAAATACTCAGAGTGTGGGAGCTAGTCTAGCCGTATGGCTTGCGGGAGGTTTACTTGCATGGACTGGCGCAAGCAGCTTCGCCGAACTTGGTGCCTCCATCCCCGTCAACGGTGGGGCGCAAGCTTATCTCGCCTACGCATATGGCCCTCTCATGTCATACCTCTTCACTTGGGGGTCGATTGCTCTAAAGCCAGGCGCAAACGCAGTTATCAGTCTGATATTTGCGGAATATCTGAATAGGTTGTTTTTCCACACCACCGCAACGGATGTATCACCGGACTCCATTCCTCAATGGGCTATAAAAGTTACGGCGATCATTGCGGTGATCCTGGTAACTATAATTTGTGTAGCGACCCCTTCGTTAGGAGTTCATGCAGCAGTCGTTTTTACTACTGTCAAGGTAGCGGCATTAGTAAGTTCGTCCTTTTCGTGATTCAAAACCATGATGTACTGACGCCCAAGGGTTTTTTCCATATCCTTACCAGACTCTTGTCTGCATCCTCGGAATTGTCCAATTAGCTAGAGGAAAGGCCTCGTCGTCATTAAGGGAGTCTTTGTTTGAAAATTCCAGCACTAGTCCAACTTCTTACGCTCTGGCCTTCTATTCTGGCTTGTGGGCTTATGATGGTTGGGACCAAGCTAATTATGTGGGAGGAGAAATGGTGAACCCAGAAAAGAACATCCCTAGAGTCATTCATTTTAGCATGGGCCTTGTTACAGTAAGCTTATCTCTGCCCTCTGCCCTTCCAAAACAAACGAAATTATGTATCAGCTTTTATTCATGTTGGCGAACGTCGCATATTTCGTTGTCCTCGACAAGGTATGCTCCAAGAGGATGTTTTTGGATCTAACTCATTGTTCTCATAGGACACTGTGGGAAAGACTAATACGGTTGCACTTGATTTCGGTCGTGCTCTGTTCGGCCCAATTGGCGGCGCGTTGTTCGCAGTCATGGTGGCTGTATCATGTTTCGGAGCCCTCAATGGTCTTTTTTTCCTTTTGTTCGTCTCCTTGCCCATTGCGCTCATACCTGGTGTATTAGGCTCATTTTTTACGGCTGCTAGAATTATTTTTGTTGCAGGAAAAGAAGGCTTCCTTCCCTCGATGTTTGGACGTTTGAATAAATCCTTGAACACTCCCGTAAATGCGATGATGTTGCAAGCCGCTATCACCATATTTTTTATCAGCTTGGGCAATGGATTTAGGTCTCTCATTAATTTTGCTGTTGTAGTTACGTGGCTGGCATACTTTTTCACTGTACGTGACAATTTTACAGCGTCTATCTCTTAAACCTTAATCTTGATAACTCAGGTTTTGGGTTTGGTTATACTACGAGTCAAGGAACCCCATCTAGAAAGGTTGGTGTTCTGTGACTCAAATGTGATACATACTGATTTCTCGCAGACCTTATAAGACTTGGATAATCACGCCGTTGTTATTCTGCGCGGTTTGTGCTCCTGATAGATGACTATCATGGAGCTATTGACATTTCAATCCAGGTTGCATTGTTCCTATTGTGTATGCCTATTCTTGCGGCACCGTTACCTTCGTTGGCCGTTATTGGTGAGAATTTTTGATGTGGCCGTTCGAGATGCTCAGTCTTCCTCCAGGGTTTGTTCTCCTCGGAATACCTGTATATTATTTCACACAACGTGATGACGAAATGCCCCGAGCCTTTGGTAAGTTCATCGCCGCGCGATCCTTCAAATATCTCTGCTTACTTTACTGTTCAAGTTATTTTCTCCGATTGTTTCGCACGCATACGTGGACGACCTCATATTGGATCAGGTTGGCAGGCTGTTGCCACAGAGGGAGATGAGCAGATGGAAGTATTAGAAAGACGGACATCGACGTAAAACTATGAGGAGCTCCTTGGACGAACCTTGCAGGTTGTCATGGATTATATAGCCTGGCGACTCTGGGTCTAAATTTAACCCCTCGACTAAGAGGATTCTTGGTCGTCGGGAGCCGGCGGGTTGATTGGTAACACATGTGTTGGTACATACATGATGATGCCGCAGTCAAATGTGTAGTCATAGCAGATTGCGACATTGTTATAAAACCCGTTCTCCCTTAACATCCACTTGTGTTGAAACCTCAGTTCTCGTAGCCTTACGTTGCATTACTGTAGGTTCTCGTTTCAAACACACAGTGATCTGAACGCGGCTCATTATTTACCCCTCCCAGATCTCGAGTAACATTCGCTCTTGATCTAATCTCATCATGGTACGCATCCCGCGCGGTTCCTCCCGAACAATCCGCTTTCAACGTCGCACACATCTTCCTCCTACTAGTCCGAAATCCAGCCTCCATCCGAAATAGAAACGCCTTCCGAAATGCAAGTACCTTCCGAAACCGAAACCAAGCCCCAGGAGCACAAGTACAAGTTCGATGTCAAGGTAAGCATCAAGCTTTTCACCCACCCCTCTCTCTCTTCTTCCACTCCTCATAAAAAACACTTCCGATCAACCACCTCCATTATGAATAATTAGATGACGTGCGCAGGCTGCTCGGGTGCCGTATCGCGCGCTCTTTCCAAAGCGGAAGGTATTTATCTCCTTTTCTCATCGACCTTCACGCCACATAACATACATTATCATTACCCAAACACCCAAAAACTCTCCAACTTTCCTTGGGTTTTTTTTTTTTTGAAAAAAAAAAAAAAACAGGAGTCACTACATACAACGTCGACCTCGGCACCCAAATCGTCACGGTTGAGGGCACGATCGGGTACGACGACCTGTTGGAGAAGATCAAGAAGACGGGAAAGGAGGTGAGCTTTTTATTTTTATTTTTCCTCAAGGGTGTGGGTTGGTGGAACGCATGTACTGAATCTTTTCGCTGTTGTATAGGTCCGTTCGGGCGAAACTGTTCAGTAGACAAGTCATTCGTGCTAGTTCGCGATCCCTTGCAGGCTTGCACCCTTGTTCACTTTCCGATATCGTTGTAATCCCACCTTGAAATTGTGTATGTGCATCATAAGTTAAATAACTGACAAAGTCTTCTTTTTGTGGAGAGTCGTGTGCGAAATAGCTCAAATGTTACCAAGATCAACGATTGTTTGTGCAGAGTATCATACAGGAGTGCTGTACAAACGTAGCAACTTATTATAGACCAGTTCGAGCTCAGGTTAAAGAGTTCGCAAATTAAAAAGCTAATATTCGAAATCCTCCGAAACGAACGTAATAGATCCACACATATCACCTCTCCGTACTCGCCCCGGATCAATCTGCGCAGCAACGTGCTTGCGCATCACTGTATTCAACGATGTTGGGCCACAGCCTGTCATTCACAGATAGATGAGACAAATCTACCAGATTTTTTTTCAAAATAGAGGATACTCACAAGCAACGATAATGCTACCTTTGGCCCGCTCTACCTCGTCGGCCAACAATCGATCTAACTTTGGTCGTCCTGGTCTAGCAAACTCCGCAATGATCGCTACATCGTGAAGTTCCCTCTCATCAAAATCTAGCTTGACTTCCTCACCGTCAGCCCCTACACCAGTTTGAGGCATCAAAGCAGCAACGCTGTGAGCATCAGACTTCCCATCAAAGAACGAAGGGGTCGGACTTGCGCATGCGCTCCGTGATACTGGTCCTGAGAATCGCCTAGAATCGCGGTCCACTGGCGAAGAGTTCGATCCTTCCGGCGACAACGGGGACGATATTCGTGGTGAAGATAGATGAGCACTAGTTGTGTCGATCTCCAGTCTAGATGCCGACAGGCGAGGGCTATATACACGGTCATGCCGAGGGGACACCAGTTTCACGGCGGCAGAGGAGGGGCCAGAAAATCGATTGTACTTCTGAGCAGATAATCTGCGTTCGTCTACAGAGTCAACGGAGTCATTCCGCCGCTTCCCCCCTAGTCCTAGCGCCATGGTCAATCTACGCGTCTTGGCTCGCCGTGTGATTCCCTCTTTTTTCAGCCGATAACTGAGCTGTGCTTCTCCAGGTAATTCAGTATCGTCGTCGCCGTCAAAATTTGTCAGGTCCAACTCATGTCCTCTTCTACTCCACTCGTTGTCTGCGTCAGGTGAGTTTTCGCCCGTGTAATAAGACAGGTCAATTAGTCCATCGTACTCTTCATCGTCGCTGACAGGTGAATCTGGACGAGTTGACCCTTCTGTGCCAAACGGAACAACGGGTGGCACCAAATGATCACCATTGCTTTCATCAGCTTCCCTTTGCTGCGAATGCCGATGTGATGGCGGTATGTAAACTTTGCTATTTAACATATTCGAAACTGGTGAAGGCAGGACGTTTGTGACAAATATGTTCACTTGGAGTACAGGTGGGGTGACCAAAGCCATACATCGACGAAGTACAGAAGCACACCATTGGATATGACCTAAAAATACATCTGAATATCAGACAGGCAGGATCCAAGCCGAGACAGACACTGACCGAACTCTCGAACAAGCCACACGAAGCGCACTCTTGTCACCAGGAACTTCGGACGTCGTAAAACGCCATGGGAGCTACCAAAGTCCTTTCCGTCACGGCCACTTATGCATAAGCATAGGTACTCTAGGACAGATAACCCAAAGCTGACCCCCGATCCGCCAGCGACGATGACCGCAGTTGAGTGTGAATCCCAATTTGTGCGAGCTGCAGATCCAAATGGACCTTCCACCAATGCACGCATCAATACTCCTCGCAACGGCAAATGCGAACCATTCGGCAATGTTTCATTCACAGGGTTTGTCAATCCGCGGGCTGTAAAACTGACAACTGTATCCCAAAGATCTTTCGTCCAACCTGATTTGGAACGAATGAAAAACACTAATGCGCGACCTGCATCTGTACTCGATTGATCGTCGCATAATGACGCAGCGGTGAACGGATGACTTGTGAATCTAGATACGCAGGGGATGGAAATAAGGAAATGTTGACCAGGGGACCATTGCCTATACCCGGGGGTAACGAATTTTAAGCGAACAACCCTACCAGGCAACAACTCAACGTGGGCAAAACCAGGGGGCGGTATGTACGTTGCAGGAGGGGAAACGAGTTCGTCGACAGTGGAGGACATCCTGTTTATAAGCGTGGTTGTGGTGGATTGAGACAAAGGTCGAGTATGTTGCGATACAAAGCTTGCATCACTCAAGGGCCGCGACACTGAATCTGGAGAACTTAGACGGTTCATTTGGATCGCGTCACTTCTGGGGCGTTTGGGAGGATCGCAGACAGCCCTTGGAGCATTTGCAGTAATCCCACCAAAGTAGCCATTGAGATGTAGCCACCATGTGGCCCGCCATAACCGCTCGCAAACCCACAACCCAAGTGCGCTATAAGCCCACCATTGAAGAGGTGGGTGGTGGAGAGCGCTCGCTACGAGCATCAAGGGAACGAGCAAGACATGCAAGAAATAAAATGCCTCATAATGAGGCCGCCGCACCGGTCGTAATGAGAAAAGGACGACCAAGGTAAGCAACCCAAAAGCCTGGATCAGATGTAAGTGTATTAGATAATTCAGAGGTACACACGCAACGTACAATCCAACCATGAATAAACTTCCCGTACTGCCAAGAATAAGTATATGCAGTCTTATTTGTCGTGCTCCTCGAATCCTTTGCAAGTTGCACGCTCCACGCAGCAACATGAAGCGCTACAACAAACCAGATCAGTCGACCAGTCCATCGGTGTAAGTAAGCTAACTTGTCGAAATGAATTTGGATTGTGAACGGTATTGAAAACAGAGCGAATGGGGGAGCCTTGAGGGCGAAAAGAACACAGAGGGGCAAGAGAGCGAATGATATAAGGCCTGTCCTACCTCCCACCGTCCACCATGCTTTCGGGATGGTGTACTGTGGCTGATACTGGACGAACTCAGACGTGTAGTAAGAAGAGCGACGTCTGACATTTGCGACAGGACTATCATTGACGAAGCTAAACACTCCAATATGCGGTGCGATATAATCTGGGCCGACGAAGGACAAAACCAATACCACGACGAACAGACATAGAAGAGACGACAGTTGCGCATTAGATGGTAACGGAAGCGGCTGTCGATGTGATTGGCCTGTCTTTTGGGCCAACGATGACGCGTGTTTTTTACGCCAGGTTCTTCTCCGCAAAGCCCACCTAGACCAGTATGCACCGAGAAATGTCCCGCGAGCCCCGAAAGAATGGGAACACGAGGTCAAAAAGAAGAAGAATGCGATAAAGAACCAAAAAAGATAGGCTACACGGTAACTTGGTGAGCTCATCATATGTATAGTCATGTACGCAGTGATCCACTGTTGATCGTCTGAAAACGATGGAGTTGTCGGGTTCGCCCTGAACGCCGACACAGATGCGTGGGTAGGTATTATATCGGTCAGTGTGGTGGTTGCCATATCTTGGATGAATTAAACGAGAGTAGAACCTCTCCTGAGCTAAACTGAATGACCGTGCGGATTAAGGTGGCCGTAGTTGACTGTTGTCCTGGAAATAATGAGGGATGTACACTCATGAGATAAAGTAGGCGCAGCAAGACATAGTCTAAAGGTCGTAAAGAGTGGGGTCGCTGGTTAAACCTCGGAGAAGCCCAGCCAGTCGCCGTCAGTCCAGACTCCGATCTGCCGCAGCAAAGCTAACCCAACGCGGAACTTTCATCTCATGCTACAATCAGATTCTTACCATTAACCCCAGCAACACATGAGCTTGGCAGTGCAGTAGACCACTCCATTGAATTCTAGTTAGCCGACTCGCAACATGTTCCTCGAAACGGTGTTGAATAAGCATCATAATGATTTTCAGGTCGTCATAGGCAACAATCATTAGCATATCAATTCCGTATATACAAAATTATAGCAGGTATTATTACTGGGACAATAGCTGGTATTAGTGGCAATAGTGCTACAAAATAGATGGACCCGCCCCTGCCTCCTGTTGATAATATTTATATCTAGCTCCGCGAAGATCAATGTCCTGAATGTTTTGTTGTTGTCACAACCACTGCAGCAATAATCCCCCCAACAATAGCGAGGAGCAGAAGACCAAGCCAGAAACAAATAATACGTTTGCGCCGTGCGCTGCGTGCGCTTTTCACTGCTTTATCTGTTTGTTGAACCCTGCGAAGAAAGTTCGGTCAGAAGAAGGTATCACAAATAGATGAAAAAGCACGTCACCCTTTCCCAGTAACACGCTCTGTATCTCGCATCTGGTCCTCTACGTACCCTAGATCTTCGTCTTGTTGGATGATCAAGATGCTCATCTACGCGGCAAGATTAGGGAGGCAAATCACGGTTACTAACAGATGAACTCACATCATTGATCAACTGAGCCACACCTTCTAGCGTATGTTCGATCTTTCTAAAATTTTCATGTCGGCCTTGGACTTCCCGGAACGCCGCCCGGGATTCACCATATCGGCGCGATTGAGAAAGCTGAGTAAAAGCGATCAATGCGAGAGCTGATACATTTCGATATTTCTTATACGTACAGAATCAGCAAAAATCTGTTCACCACCCTCAACGTTGTTCAATACCGCTCCGATTTCGTCTGCAGTAGCATCTGGTTTCACTAGATGTAGGGGTCAGGACAAAGTTTAATCAATCTGAATAAAGGAAAACGGGGCAATACCAATCTTCAGCTGTCGTTCTATTCTCTGACGCTGTTTTTGTCGATAACTCATCTCTACCTCGTCATAGATGCGGAGGGCAGCCATAAATTGTTTCGCAACAACTTTGACCTGAGTTCCTTTCAGCACTCCGAATTCAAGAGAGTCCTTCTAATTGACGCACCTGGTCTCTACGAGACTCCTGACCGCGCCGTATAGGCTGCTTTTTCAACGTTTCTATTCGTTTCTTCACTTGATTACCCAAGTCTCTTGTTTTGGACACTTGGTCATCCAATGAGGCAAGAATCTGTTGTCCTGAGTCTTCTCCCACTACGCTTAAATAACGAGAGTGCAGAGTCGATATGCTCGTTACGTTGTCATTGAACTCGTTGATCAAATCTTGGATGGAAGAGATCTAGACGGTATTAGTCGGTAATGACGAAGTTGATGGCATGAGGTGTGCATACTTCGCTTAAGAAATCGTCTGTGATGCCATTCGCTTGAGATGAAGCCCCTAAGGTCGTAAGTTCATATCTCCCATTCTGCTGTTGGCGTGCGGCAGACTCCTGTCCTCGTCGTTCCGCCTAACAGAGTCAGAGCATTGGACATGCGAAAGTGATACAACCTACTCTGAGGGCTGCAAGCTTATCCATGGCCATGACTTCTCTTGTCACCGTGAATCTGGGTTCCGCTCAGCTGTGTGTTGGCCAGGAGAACAGACGATGATAAATATAGATGGCGGCCAGAGCATAGGCTAAAAAAGGAACCTCAGTTCAATCGACTCGGCCTGCCTTCAGATCGCATCGTCGCTCTCGGTTTTGTTCGGCGGGTGAGTTACTTTGTGATGATGGCATGAGGAGGGTGTAGTCACAGCCAATGTCGACTTACTCGAAGGCCCTGTGCAGGACGAAAGGATGTCTGCCGGTACCGTGTGTGTGATGCCAATGATTAGCAGGAGGAGTACCCAGTGGAATAGGTTTGGCGGCATCGAAGGATAGTGATTAGTTGATTCCGAAGACAGCGCGCGGCGATCTCCTGATCTCATTAATGTATTGGCAGTGCTGCGGCTGCGGCCTCTATCATATTAGCTTGTCTGAGTATACGGTCTGATATTCAACTTTTTCACGAGGGTCACCGGGCAGGTCCGAATAGAGCGTCTACATTGAATTCCACATATCAAGTCTGGTATTCTCCTGACCGGGCCCCACTGGGGCTGTTCAATATCGCAAACCCTGTGCCGAGGCTGTATAAGATCATATATATATATATATTTTTTTT